>CM060962.1:290542200-290742200 GCA_030765045.1 Tenodera sinensis | reverse complement strand
CTGTCTGCACGTACTCTGGCCACATCTCCTTATTTCCATTAGTCCTCTTGTCGTCATCGGGTGTACGTCTTCAATACCACTTCGGCGGCGCCGTGGCCGAGCGGTTAGCGCGCTCGCCTACCACCTAGGCGACCCGGGTTCGATCCCAGGGACCCGCATGTGGTATTCGTGGTGGACGAAGCGGCGTCATGGCGGGTTTTCTTCGGGTGCTCCTGTTTCCCCCGCCATCTTATTCCACCGGTGCTCCATCTTCATTCCATGTGTCATCAGTGTCACCGCCTGCGGTGCCGTAGTAGTAAAACTGGGCGTTAAACACTACAACAATACAATACGATGCCACTTCGTAATCTCAGTGCTTCATTCCTTATTTTGTCCTGCAATTTAATTTCCAACATCTTTCTTGTTATTTTGTCGGCGTCCAGGAGTAGGAGTTTGAGTCCCAGAATTTCCCCCATGCTTGACTTATTCCTCTTCGGATTTCTTTGTCCCCGTTTTACTTCCTCTTACTACGTATAGTAAATAGAGGAAGTATTGTATTCCACCCCAATTCCCATTCCAGTCGAGATTTCACCGGGAATAGATGCTTTGAGGCCCCCTAAATCCTCCCCAAAAGCATTTTTAGAAAAAAGTCTGTGTGTGTGTGTGTGTTTCTATGGCTGTATCAGTCTGTGGACAGCATAACTCAAAAACGAAAAGTCGGTTAAAAACGAAAGTTGGTATTTAAGTTTAATGTCTTTCAAGAATGCGACACAAAGGTTTCGAAGAGAATTGCTCCACCGTAAACTACTCTTTACATGGAAAAGTTTTATTTAACGATTTTGATTAAAATGCCATATGCTTAAGATATTTTTATGGCAAATTAAATGTATATCTTGAATTTTCTGACTATAGCCCATGTAGTTCAATTTAATTTGGATGACTTTTCCATAACTGGTAAACCGTAAGCTATAGACCAAATCTCACTATACGAAAAAATGTAGATATCGCTAAAACACATAATTTACATCTAGATAATTTTTTTGTAGAGTGCACCATTTGTTATTCGTGTGAGGTTTGGAGAACATATACTTCTGTCAAATGGAACATCGTCATTCATTTTTTATATGTTAACCGTGCAAAGAGAACGGAATTTGAAAGCTTTAAGAGACTTGACTATCGGTCAAAGCCTACGTATTCCCATATTCCCCTTGCACCTGCAAGAAGATAAATAATAAGATAATTTGTACAAATGTTTATCTCAACTAACACGAAGAAGATATAGGAATAAGAGTTTGTAAGAATGGGTAGTCCAAGAGTAGAGAAAGTCATGTGAGTGCAACACATCAGATTTTTCTGTTAGGTTGACTGTTTGACCCAAATATATTTATTCGCTGCAGTATTGAATTTGTGTGCCGTCTATTATTATTCTTGGTGTCTTTATGTTATTTGTCATTGCTATGGTCTTTGTAGGTTCATTTTTAGTCCACGCTTTTAGTGTTCAGTTAGTTTAATGCTAATCCCATTATCTACAAGAAATATGTAATCAAAGTATTTGCATAAAGGTTTATTTCGATTGATATATCGTAGTCAGAAGAATAACTTCATTTTATGAATATTTTGTTGAAGGAGGATGGAGAACATCGTGTGACTGCAGCACATTTTTAATTATGTTCCTAACAGTGGAAACAGTGAGCAAATGGATGGCAGTTCTTGTGTTAGGCGGCTGTTCCTCTTCTACATAAACACGACTTGATTAAAGATAGCAGATGCTTAGAACAGCACATTTATAATGTTCACTCTAGTTTCTTTTTGTTCGAGTATTCGAGTTAGTCAAATTCCTTGCCGCATCGCGACACAGCAGCACCAGTAGAGTCCTGTGGACCACGAATATGGATTAGACATTTCCACCAATATTTCATTCCCCTGCCCTCCCCCTTCATCCACCATCGAGTTACTAATAACTTGAATTCGTGCAATTTAACTCCTTCAAATAACAGTTTTGCACACTTACAAGACCGTGAACAAAGAGCCTCGCGAGCGTAATGCGAAAATCATAAACGGCTTATTGGAGACCCCAGAAGTTTAATATTGGTACCTCCAAAAAGGGAAATGATCATAACCTCCTCTCCTGAAAATCGAGCTGCTTCTTTGTAATACAGACCTTCTTTTCTTTGTTTTCGTCTCTCTCTCTCTCTCTCTCTCTCTCTCTCTCTCTCTCTCTCCATTTGTTTTACGTTGCTTCGACTATGTGATCTTAACGCGACAGATCTGCTAGGAGATACCTCGTGGCTCGCAATGTGGCGGACAGTTAAAGTTTTAGGTCTCATCCCCGTTGCTTCCTCATGTGTCTCCAGAGGCCTTAGTGCCAGGCAACTAACTGTACGGCTTCTACACTTGACTGGCAGATCGCAGTTTCGACACGTGTTCACAGAGACTTTAGTAAAACCCAAATGTATCTCTGCTTCTAGATGTGCCGGGCAGATGACATTCAGTCAGCCTGCTTTCACAACTATGGATAGATGGCAGAGCATTTGCTATTGCCATATATTTTCATTTTACTATTGTTTTAGACTTCAGATGAAATTGTGGGTCGTGGTATTAAATATTGGTATTTACCTTGACGACTAAGAGAAAAATCTGATGTGTTGCACTCACATGACTTTCTCTACTCTTGTACTAACCATTCTAACAAACTCTTATTTCTATATTTCCATGTTAGTTAAGATAAACATTCGTAAAAATTATCTTATTGCCTATGTCCTTGTAGGTGCAAGGGGAATATTAGAATACAGAAGGCTTTGTGCGACAGTCAAATCTTTTTGACCTTTGAGATTCCGTTCTCTTTGCACGATTAACATATAAAAAATGAACAACGTTGTTGCATTTCGCTAAAGTTCCAAGTTTTCCGAAACTCACACACATAACAAGGAATATCTCCGAAATCGTTCACCCTACAAGAAAATTTATTGAGACATAAATTGTGTATTTTGGCAAGATCTACATTTTTTGTATTGCAAGATTTTGTCTATCTCTAACGGTTTGCCAGTTATGCAAAAGTCGTCCAGAGTAAATACAACTACAGGGGCTATAGCCAGAAAATTCAAGATATACATTTCAGTTGTCATCAAAATATCTCAAACATGTGACCTTTTAATCAAAATCGTTAGAGCTATTTTCAAGAAAATCAAAATTTTCGAAAAATCTTCCATGTAAAGGGTAGTTTAGGTTGGGGCTATTTTCTTCAAAATCTTCGTGTCGCATCGTTGAATGACAATAAACTTAAATACCAACTTTGGTTTTTAACCGACTTTTCGTTTTTGAGCTATGCTGTCCACAGTCTGACAGGCTGACACACAGACACACACACGGACCTTTTTCTAAAAATGCTTTTTTTTTGGATTCAGGGGGTCTCAAAACATATATTTCCGGTGAAACCTCGACATCGAATTTTTGGGTGGAATACAATACTTCCCCTACTTACCAGTAGAGAAAGTAAAAAAAAGTCAGTTTAGTCGGCTCTCGAGCTTTGAGCTTAATGTAGTTGAACCTGATAAATGAATGAGCTTTCTGATGCTCCAAACATCTGGCGAAAAGATCAGGGAAATTAGAGCTACGTGTGTTTTCTGAGAATAAACGAAAGCTCCAGATAAAACTTCTTCTTCTTCTTCTTCTTCTTCTTCTTCTTCTTCTTCTTCTTCTTCTTCTTCTTCTTCTTCTTCTTCTTCTTCTTCTTCTTCTTCTTCTTCTTCTTCTTCTTCTTCTTCTTCTTCTTCTTCTTCTTCTTCTTCTTCTTCTTCTTCTTCTTCTTCTTCTTCTTCTTCTTCTTCTTCTTCTTCTTCTTCTTCTTCTTCTTCTTCTTCTTCTTCTTCTTCTTCTTCTTCTTCTTCTTCTTCTTCTTCTTCTTCTTCTTCTTCTTCTTCTTCTTCTTCTTCTTCTTCTTCTTCTTCTTCTTCTTCTTCTTCTTCTTCTTCTTCTTCTTCTTCTTCTTCTTCTTCTTCTTCTTCTTCTTCTTCTTCTTCTTCTTCTTCTTCTTCTTCTTCTTCTTCTTCTTCTTCTTCTTCTTCTTCTTCTTCTTCTTCTTCTTCTTCTTCTTCTTCTTCTTCTTCTTCTTCTTCTTCTTCTTCTTCTTCTTCTTCTTCTTCTTCTTCTTCTTCTTCTTCTTCTTCTTCTTCTTCTTCTTCTTCTTCTTCTTCTTCTTCTTCTTCTTCTTCTTCTTCTTCTTCTTCTTCTTCTTCTTCTTCTTCTTCTTCTTCTTCTTCTTCTTCTTCTTCTTCTTCTTCTTCTCGTTATGTAAGGCGTAAGCGCCTGTTTTATACATGAATCAAATCATCTTTCTACCTCTTTTATGTTCGTCCCGGACAACTTATTCCTTCCGGAATTTGTCTTTCGCCATTTTCACTAATCGTTGATCTGACATGCTGGATAGATGTACATTCCATTCCTCCTTCCTTTCTTCACTCTACCCATTCAGTCAGCCATTGGGTCTCACACATCTATCTGTTTTCTTACCTTATCGTACATTATCTTTCCAGTTATCATCCTTAACACTTTCATTTCCCTTGTTTCCATCATTCGTCGTGTTATTGTGGTTTCTGCTCTTGTTTTCAGACGTAATTTGCATGAAAAACTTTAAGAAAACTTTGATTTTATAAAACTGGTTCTATTTTGATTAAAATGCCACATGTTTAAGATATTTTTTGTGGCAAATGAAATCTATATTTTGAATTTTCTTGCTACAGCTCATGTAGTCCTTTTACTCTTAATGAGCTTAGTATAACTGGTAAACCGCAAGGGAGACACAAAATCTTACTATACAAAACTGTAGATCTCGTTAGAACACACAAATCTATTTGAAATTATCTTTTTTTGTGAGGTGGACCAGTTCGAAGATATTCTTTGTTATTTGTCAGAATTTTGCAATTCTTATTGACCATTCTGAAATGGGAGATCGTTATTAACTTTTTTTACCTCTTGGTCTCACAAAGCGAACATAATTTCAAAGCCATCATATAGCGACCACTCTTAAAAGAATTGGCTATTGCTTGAAGCCTACTGTATTCTCCTTGCACCCAAAGAAAATTAGCAATTAGGTAATTTCTACAAATAATTTATCTTGATTAACATAAAGTAGATAGAGAAATAAGAGCTTGTAAGAATCGTTTGTGCAAGAGTAGAGAAAATCATGTGAGTATAACAAAATATTTTTTTTTGCCTTCAAGAATCATTCACACACACGAACATTCATGCCCGAGGCGGGACTCGAACATGCGAACCTCTGCAAGGTGGAGTATCAAAGGCACATGCTCTAGCGACCACGGCTATGAGGGACGGCTTGAATTACCTTGAAGACCTCTTGAAGAATGAGAGGGTTTTATTGGAAACGGGAGAGCATAGCCAAGAAAAACATTACAATGATGGCACTACTGGGGGTCAGCCCCAAGCCAAAGCAAGAGGCCTGACCTGCAGCACGTGTGCTGATGAATGGGCGGTTACTAAATGCCGATATTTCATTAGCTTGTCAGCACTGATGGAGACCCGGCGCAGAATTTATTATATTTTTATGGAGCCACTGAAACGCCTCGAAGGTAATATACGATATTAAACCCTGCAAGCACACAATAAACCCGCAATTTCGTATGCACTTACCACAAGCACAAGACATTTCATATAAACGTTTAGTGGTCTCAACTAGACAAAGATACAGAGAATGTTCATTAAAAACTACAAATAAATAGTCTTTTTACTTTCTCTACTACCAACGTACAACAAGTAGGGTCTATTGCACACAAAAATTTGATATCAAAATGTCACAGGAAATACAGTACTTTGGAATACCTGAATCAATCTTAAAATAAAAATAAATATATAAATAAAGTAAAGGTGTTTCCCGCACATACCAAAGTGAGCATTATATGGAACGGTTTTATACAATTTTCATTTTCTCAAAACTGACTCAATTTTTTTTTATCAAATAACGTATCTTTAAGATATTTTAATGACAAATGAAATGCGTATTTTGAACTTTTTGTGAATAGCCTCTGAAGTCCTCTTCATTCTGGATAACTTACATAATTGGTAAACTGGAAGAGATAAACAAAATCTTTTTTTTTTCTCTTTAGCTCATTACCCTCCCTTATGTAGGACCTACACCCTCTAGGACTTACAAGTCAGTGCCTAGGGTCAGACACCTGTCGCTGAGGGATTGCAGGTGAAATCGATAAATGGAAAGGTGGTTATAGAGCATTTGGTGAAACGAGTGGCGGGGGAAATCGGAGAACCCGGAGAAAACCCACCTAGACGCCGTTTCGTCCACCACGAATACCACATGCAGGTCCCTGGGATAGAACCCGGGTCGACACGGTGGTAGGCGAACGTGACAAAAACTTACTACACAATGCAGATCTTGTTAAGCACGCAATTTATATTAAATACCTTTTTTATTGTGTGGAGTTTACTTTTTTCCCCGATATTTCTTGTTATTGGTTTCAATTTTGAAATACTTATACTTCTCTGAAATTATAGGTGATTCTTCTTCTTTTTTTAATTCTTAGTCATACAAAGAGAACGGAATTTCGATGTGCATTGGTGAACCTTCGGACTTAGAAAATGTCTTGTCTATTCCGTCACATGTTCGAAAATATCTCCAAATTTTGGATTTGGTCTTGCCAAAATTTAAATAACTCCACGTAGTCCCTAAACGAAGTCTACTCTACTTTAAGAGAAAAATGCTTAATATATACACAGGCACTTTTAAGGATACAAAATCAATTCTTTGTGTAGCACAAATCCACTGTTAAGAAGGAAAGGAAAATGTTTTAATGTGCTCTTCCTTGTTTGAGAGGAAATTAGAAATAAAATCTGCAAACTACACATTGACCCCATTCTGTAAATACAGACTTATAAACATAGATGTTAATACAAATTCATATTTTGAAAACGCCCGTTGGCTTTAGGTTATAGTAAAACTATTACATTTTACTAAAGGTTTAATAACTGTAACGAATAAACACACTATAGCAACTACTTTCAAGAATTACCTCTGAGGAATAAATTAAAACTGCTGAATTAAACAAATCCATTAAATAGTATAAGAATTGTTATATTTTGGTTACAAAGGATCACACATCCCTCGTTCCTTAATAACACTTCTTTAAGAGCAGCACGACACTTATATTCAACACGTTAGAATACAAATGTAATAAAGACCCGGAATAAATTGTGTGTATTAATATAACTCGCTTAAAATACATTTAACCCTCGTTAGGCGCGCGCCCTTGTATAACACTGTTAATGGCCCGGAGTCTGGTAGGACCGCGCATAATTTTGCACTTGTATGCTTGTATTTACTTTTTTTAATTTAATGTTTCGTTCATTCCCACGTTTACCTTCATTATCTTAAATATGCATTGTTTTTGTCAGCATTATCGTACTAGACAGATCAAAGATAGATAAAATGTAGTATGAATACACTATACATTATAATTTGTACTACACTACATGGAAAGATAATAAATTGCGATATTTAGGTATGGAACTGGTTATTCGAAATGTACTATCAATAATAATAATAATAATAATAATAATAATAATAATAATAATAATAATAATAATAATAATAATAATAATAATAATAATAATAATAATAATAATAATAATAATAATAATAATAATAATAACAATAACAATAATAATAATAATAGTAATACTAATAGTAATACTAATAATAATAATAATAATAATAATAATAATAATAATAATAATAATAATAATAATAATAATAGTAATATCCTTGACAAACATACGATGTTACCTATAAAATACACGTTATTATCAAATAGGTTGCTTTCATCTTCAAGTTTCTGATTCTAAAGTTCTTGTCTTCAGAACTGGAATCATGTGATTCATACAAGTTGTCATACATTGATAAGACATCATCATCACAAGGTAGATGATGCACTTCTTCTGTATCCTTGGGATCTTGTAGATTATATTCCTGTTTGTGACAAGTAGTACATACTACTTGTAATGATAAATCAATATTGCACAACTAACAAATGTCAGCAATATGTAATGAGACTAGGCGTGCAGGGTTTGGTCGATCTCTGCGACACACAACTGCTAATTGGTCGTTGTTGTGGCTAAAGAAATAAGCATATAAGGTTGTTGCTGCGGCAAACAATCGAGGGGTAATGTTAGATATCCTAGTCAGACGATTGCATAGTGCGTTCGTTCGAAAACCAGAACGTTTAAATAAACCTAGGGCCTTTAGCGACCAACGGAGGGTTAAAGTGCATTTGATTACTACCAGACGATATATAAACAAAGTGCCAACTCTCTTCTGACATCGTAACATGCAATTGTCAGCTGAATCAGACCGGAATTTCAGGTACGCCACGGGTGAAGGAACCGCAGAAGACTAAAGCCCGGGTCACAGAGACGCGCGGTGGTGCTTAACAACAATTCCAAGCTTACCGAGCCGATCACAGCGTGTGAGCGGGTTGGCTTCCCAGAGAAGGCTGCGGCATTTGTCTGACACTGCAGAGCAAACTTATAACTAGAGCTAGGAATTTTAGATGCAAAATTTTTATTAAAAAGGTGCAAAATGGTGCTTTAATTTAGGTAAAAAAGGTGCGAATTTTCCATTTTACTTTTCACTCAACCACACAAAAACCAATTAGGCAATTACATAAAATAACTAAGGACAAGAACAGAAAATTCACTGTTACAAGTCCAGAAAACTATTGAAGCAGATGCTGTTTAACAGCTCAATGTTTTTTTGTTTTTTTTTCCCCAGTGAGGCTGCACCTTCGGTCACTAAGTATTTGTATGTTGAAAAGGAACGTTCAACGTCAACAGACATAAGTGGTGCATATTTTGTTAGCAGTCTGTAATTAAAGTCCTTGTTCGTTGATCCTGATCCTCAATATCAGGGTTTTTGGCTAAGCTCTGTTCTAGCTTCTGCTTTCCAACCGCCTCCAGTGCTCAGGACACTGCTCCTCCAATCTTGTAGCGAGCCTTCATCAAAAAAGAGTAGTCATGCACAGAAAGAGGTTCATCTTGCAACTCCTGTTTACTTGATAGTTCTCTGGCTTTTTTTTTTTTTTTTTTTACAACAGAAGAATCATCTGGTATTTCACTTAAGAAATTCCACATAGCCTTAAACTTGTTGTATACAAACACTGCAGCCTTCAGCCAAGTACCCCACCTAGTGAGAATCGGAGAAATAGCCAGAGGAATTTCTGTAACTTCTAAGTATTTCTGTATCCTAGCTGGAGCCTTTTGAAACAATTTCTTGATGCAAGACAGAAATTCATTGGCATATGAATATTCTTCTTTTATTGCCTCACAAACTTGGTGCAATGCAGGTAACGTGTTTTAGATTAGAGCACATAGGCTTGAGGTTACAAATGGCCAGTAACATGTAAAATGCTAGTACTGGTCACACTCGATCATATAGAATTCCATCAGGCCACAGCACACAACGTGCATCGTTGAAACTACGCATTACATTAGCATTGTCTGTTTTGTTCAGGAAGTAGGTTTAACAATATGGGTTCTTGCTTTCCATTTAGGGGTGCTACTAAAATGTTAAGAATATATCTAATCTATCAGTGGTTTCATCTAATATAAAATATACTGGATTTTCACCTACTATTTGCCTGATCTGCTTTAATTTTTCTTCATGCAAAGGTTGAAGATATGATTTTCTTAAGGTACTCTCATCAGGGACAGACTTCCCAGTATATTTTTCCAAATATGCTTTCATAATAGGGATGTTGAGCTCACAAAAAGGAACACCACATGCTGAAAATGTCTTTGTTGTCACTGAAAAATTCATTTTTATTTAATGAACTTGAAGATGCCAGCGCCTCGGCAATAAACTGTTGACGCCCTCCACGTTTACTGTACTTTAGTTACTTATTTTTCATGTGTTTTGCACTGTCTATATGCTGCTAAACACGATTGTGTTGGTGTTTTTCATCAATTGTAATTGAAATGTCATAAACACAGATCCGTCACTTTGAATTCTATCTGCACTAAACTGTTTAACAACTTCATGTTCTTTGTAGGCGTTCACTTTCGTTTTCGGCATTCTGCAAAACTTACTGGCAAATGGCTGATCGCACTAGTCAAATAATATTTTTAACTGAAACGTTTCTTCCTGTACTCAACAATCGCCCTTCCTTAAACAATAGCTTAGCATAACTGTGCTGGATTGAGGCGCAAACTAACAACACTGCACTGAAGTGTAAGTAATAATTGTTGTCGAAGGACTGATATCGGGCATCGTTACCAAACTTTGAAAGATAAAAATATATAATTTTCGGAATAAAATTCGGTATAGGAGACAAAAAATGTTTGGAAAAAGTGCAAAAAGGTAATGATATTAAGAAAAGGTGCAACCAAAACTCAAAGGGGTGTGTTCATTTAACATTTTCTTTTCAACATACGCATTTTTGGGCATTATAATAGCAGAAAAAGTTTAAGGTGCAGCACCAAAATTTCCTTACATTACTTATAACACGAAAAGCAAAGCGAAATGGTAGGAAATTCGCAGCAGAAGAGAAACCATCACAGCCAAGCATATGATCAGGAATCGAAGCTAGGACCTGACCTGACCTGACCAGACGAATGTGAGCTTATGAGTATCTCGCTGGGTAATATGACGGTGTAATGCGGATACACACAAGAAGTTAGGGACGAGGTTTTGCTGGTGCAGAGAAGCTTCTCGTTCCCTTTGTAGGTACCTCCTACACTGTCGTCAAAGTTTGCTTCTCAGAGGTGCATGAGGGTATGCAAGATAAGGGATGACATCCCAGGGTTTCTCATCAGCATCCTGATGTGACAGCACGGAATGCATCTCAGCAAATCTTCTCTCTGCTTATTCGAGTTGGAGCACGTCCTTGTTCCAACTCGGTGTTAGCACAAACGTAAACTTAGTTCTGTGCGTTTCCGTTGACGACTTCTATGACGCATTTGCGTGCAATACCTCGCTCCTTATACAGAGGTGTGAAATTATTACACTCGAATGAAAGTTTTGGTTATTTCTTCAAGATATTGAAGCTTTAGTGAAATGCAGATTATAGAACTTTTTATCAATCCGAATTAGATGACCGCCTATATGAAAAATTATAATAAAACTACAGTCTACTTTTAATATTGTGTTGGATAGATGGAGGTAGTTTAGATACTTTCCTTTAAGTTTGCCAAACATACAGATGACCATTTTCAGTCATCTGTGAAAATGCAGATATTTGTTCCCTTATGTATAGTTTTTGTTCTGTTCAGGCTTTTGAGGCTGTGGGTTGGAAAAATGAGGTTTCACCAAGAAACTGCTTATGGAATAGTCTTATTACAGGAAATATTCACAGTGAAAAATAACTGATTAGTTTCTAGGCATTTACATACGCTGTAGATTTGATTTTACAGAGAGCGTAGGCTGGAGTTAGTCTAACTAGAAGTTATTCCCGGGCTGATTTGCCGTGGTCTACTGGAGTTAGTTTCCAGGCGTTTCGTCCACAACAGCGGTGGACATCTTCAGTGGCGCAGTCGTAGTCCCTCGGAGAAGTTTGCGTAGCGTCTGAAGTGTTGACTTCCGAGGAGACTACGACCGCGCCGCTGAAGATGTCCACCGCTGTTGTGGACGAAACGCCTGGAAACTAACTCCAGCAAATCAAGGCATAACAGCCGGGAAATAACTTCTAGTTGTATTTATTTTACAGATCTGTAAATTACTTTCAAACTCAGAACACGGTAAAAATGTACTCGAACCTAATAATGTTCACACCTCTGTAGTTCTCTTTTACCCTAAGAATATGTATGATAGAAATTTCATAAAAATCGAGAGAAAAAACCTTGTTTTTATTTTAATTCTATAAAAGAATTGAGATATTCCTGAATGCGAAAAATGCACAACTTCCCTACGAGGGCAGTTTTAAATGCGTCACTTCACATATAAATATTACGCGATTTTAATATGAGCTAACATTAAAATCTTCTATCGCTGTTTTCTCGCTATTGCTATTCTCGGCGGCGGATTTCTTTCTGTAAAATGTTCCTTGCGGGGCAGTTCCTGTATTGAACATATGAAATTTGCTGCACCAGCTCACAGAAACATAACAAATAAAATTGTCCAGGGTTTTATTGTCAGAGGCTTCTAGATTACAAATGTGAAACTACCATAGGTTACCATAACTGTAGACTATGGTAGTTTTCCTAGTAGAATTGCTCAGTTAAGAACCTACCCACATTACCTGTAAGTTGGGTGTGTTGCATACCTATCAGGCTTTACCTCATATCATCGTGTTGTTTACCTTATGTGATCATGTTTTACTAGATTCCTCTAGTAATCGGAAGAGCTGAGCTTTGAACATTCTCGAAACTGAGAGTATATAAAGGAACACTTAATCTACGGAACATTAGTGTCTTCAAAAACAGTTGTAAGGTCCTCTAAGTATACTACAGTTCAAATCGAAGACACTGATAGTGATCACGAGTAATGTTATTTGCAACCGAAAAGTACCATTTTTATTTTGATCACAGTGACCAAATTAATGACCACACATTTTGGTGATCATTGTTTGAATTTCTCATTAAGTTTGTTAACTAGTTGTATTTTGTATTATGTTTCTTTCTCTACCAATCCTACCATTTACTACGTCATTTATGTACTGTACCAAAACTACCGAACCGTAACTTTGGTAGAGCGCAACTCTAATCTAGATATCTAATTTTAATTTCCAAAACGAAAATTACAATCTATTGGGAAGAACGTAAGATTAAACATTTGTAGCCTAAACCGAAGGACACACAGAGAAACCTAAAACAATTTTAAGAATTAGTTGTACTTTTAACCTAGAGTTAAAATATATATGAACATTTAAGATTTTCTGTAGTGAGCGACTTTGATTAATGACGTAATAATAAATAAACAAATTTGATAATTTCTAAACTATTATACCAAAGTGAATCATACTTAAGGTGTTACATGTTTGCATTACATTAGAACTATGTATAGCTATGGTACAAACCTCAAAAATATGTGTTGCACTCACATGACTTTCTCTACTCTTGTACTAACCATTCTTACAAACTCTTATTCCTATAACTTCTTCGTGTTAGTTGAGATAAACATTTGTACAAATTGTCTTATTATTTCCTTGTAGGTACAAAGAAAACATGGGAATACAGTAGCCTTTGAGCGATAGTCAAATCTTTTAAAGCTTTGAGATCCCGTTCTCTTTGCACGGCTAAGATATAAAAAGTGAATTACGACCGTCATTTGAGAAAAGTGTAAGTACTGGAAAGCTCACACAAATAACAAGGAATATCTCCGAAGTGGTTTACCCCTCAAAATATTCATCGGCACATAACCTGTGTATTTAACAAGATCTATATTTTTGTTTAGTTAGGATTTGGTGAATCTCTTGCGGTTTACGTGTTATTTAAAAGTCATCAAGAGTAAACAGGACTACATGGGATAAGCCAGAACATTCAAAATATACATTTCATTTGTCTTAAAAATATCAACATATAGCACTTTAATCAAAATCGTTAGAGCCATTTTTGAAAAAATAAAAATTTCGAAAAATTTTCCATGTAAAGGGTAGTTGATGTTGGCGGAATTTTCTTCAAAATTTCGTGTGACATCCTTAAAAGGTGTTATACTTAAATACCAACTTTGGCGCGTGCGTGCATCTTTTTCTAAAAATGCTTTTTTTTTATTATTATTATTCAGGGGGCCTCGAAGTATGTGTTCCCGGTGAAATCTCGACATCGAATTTTTGGGTAGAATAGAATACCACTTCCTCTACTTACTTTATGTGGTAGAGAAAGTAAAATTGTCTATCTCCATTACCATGAGGTAGGTAGAAAAATACGCGTTTGTAAGAATAATTTATGCAAGAGTGAGAAAAAAAAGTCATGTGAGTTTAACACATCACATTTTTATTGCTAATTCATTGAATGTAGTAAAACACGTGATTGTGTAGCAATACGCTTATTGCAGTACATATATTATAAGTAACTACATCTTCTAACCCATTTGTGACCGAGAGCCACACACCATTTACCTTCTGGTCCAGCACGCTGAGATTAACCTACATCTTTTAATTACCACCAGCTCTGGATGGAATGGCTCGTATTTTAGCAGTTCAATCCTTACAACGTCCCATATAATCCTTTAATGGTCATAGTAACTTAAATCGACAGATAAGAAAGGATGACTTCCGCCGGAAGAACGCTTTTAGCCAGGGTTGGCCTAAATTTCACATCACGTAAATAATCCTGTTTTGAGTTAGGCTGCTCACATTTGGGAAGGATGTTAACTTGTTATAAGGCTTCAAAAACACTACAAACTCTTATTCCTGTATCTATTTCATGTTAATTAGATCAAAATTTGTAGACATAGTTTTATTACCTATTTCCTTGTAGCTATAATTCTAACACGAAAATACAAAAAGCTTAAGTGATGGTCAAATACATATTTAAAAAGCTGCACTTCATGAGTCATGCAAATATCTTAAACATAGGAAAGTGGCACAATTTCCAAAGGCTAAGACAGTCGTTTTCTGAACAAAATAAGTGTAATGACATCCACAATTTATTATCATAATTGAGCTTGTATAAAAATAACAAAAACATACATTGATTATATTGATTCAAATTTAATTTTCATAATATCGTTGGAAAATGTACCACAGAAGGCATAATTCTTAACACTGTTACCTATGTTTTCAATAATAACAACAACAACAACAACAATAATAATAATAATAATAATAATAATAATAATAATAATAATAATAATAATAATAATAATAATAATAATAATAATAATAATAATAATAATAATAATAATAATAATAATAATAATAATAATAACAATAATAATAACAATAACAACAACAACAATAATAATAATAATAATAATAATAATAATAATAATAATAATAATAATAATAATAATAATAATAACAATAATAATAACAATAATAACAATTTGTTGTTTAACGGCGCTGTCAAATACCAGAATTAGATCAGCGCGCCGGTGTACCAGACTTTCATCCCTGAGGAGTTCTTTGGGCTGAATTTGAACCCACGACCTTGGTATCGGTAGGCCAGCGTCTAACCAACTGAGCCACCCAGACCGACCCTATGTTTTCAATCAGTGGCACTTTGCACAAACTCTCTTTTCCCTTGGCAGCAACACATAACTCATGGTACCATATGTGACATGATAGGTATCCAATCCAGTCACCGTCCAAAGTGGACAATACATTATAATAGTTCAAGTTCTTCTTCTTCTTCTTCTTCTTCTTCTTCTTCTTCTTCTTCTTCTTCTTCTTCTACTTCTTCTGGATTTTTAAGAACATCCCCCTACACTAATCTACCCTTCGAAGAATTTTCGAAGATTTTGATTTTCTCAAAAATATGTAGCTCTAACGATTTTGATTGAGATACCATATGTTTAAGACATTTTCATGAAAAATTACATGCATATCTTGAATTTTCTGGGAATAGCTTCTGAAGCCCTCTTGATTCTGGATAAGTTTTGTATACTTGGTAAACCGTAAGAAATAGAGCAAATCTTACTGCACGAAAACGTAGATCTCGTTAAAGCACGCAAATTATATCAAATACATTGTTTTTGTAGTTTAACATTTTCGAAATACTCCTAGTTATTGGTTTGAATTTTCCAGTACTTACAGTTTTCTCAAATAGGACAACGATATTTGTTCCCCCCTCCTATACATGTAAAGAGAATGCAATGTCAAAGTCATCACATAACGATCAGCTCTTAAATATTTGTCTAACGCTTCAGGTACTATATACTCCTATTTCAATTGTAATTATAAATAAACATATAATAAATCAATTTCTAAAAATGCTTATCTGGGTTTGCTAGTGGGATAAAGGAGTAAGCGTTTGTAAGAATAGTTTGTGCAGACATGGGAAAAAATGATTTAGCACATTGGGAGAGCACCAGGTCATCTTGCAGCGCGGTTTACATAAGTCGTTATTCCAACATGCAGCTGAGTTTATTCATAGTCTCTATTCCATATGTTATCGTCTACACCATGCTACACCATGCCTTTCTTTATCAAGAGGAAATACAAGTGCGAGTGATGATTCTATTTGTATGTCCCACAGACGGTAACATACAGAATAAAGACTATGAATAAACTCAGCTGCATGTTGGAATATTGACTTGTGTAAACCGCGCTGCAATACAACGTAGCACTTAGGAACATCCTGCTCTCCTAATGCCCTCAATCATTTTTTCCATGGCTGTACAAGAATTGGTAGAAAAAGTGATGTGAGTGTAACACATCAGATTACGGACAGATCTCTTAGCACTTTGAAAAGCTGGCAATTGTAAACTATACCCACAAGTCGCCAGGACATTCTCTTCGGCGTTTAGTGGCTGGCAGATTACGCAGCCTCAGGCATACATAGATGTATATGCATGTTACAGTAGAACACCGACAGAAACCAAAGATAAACAGCAAAAACTACCTACATGATATGGAAATGAAGCTTCCCTTCAGTCGCTGCACGTGCACATTCATTCTCCTTTTTTTTACTCCGATAAATAACATTTCAATTTTAACGAATACATATATAGGTATATCCACTCTGAAAATGAATAACAGTTCGAGGCACGTAAACGTACACTCAGAAGGGATATTTTTGTGGGGTTATTTTATTTATTCACGTCGCTATCGGTGAATTCATCAGAATCGTTGTAATATCGATATTTCCTGACGCGATGTTTATTATTATGACCTACCAGTTAGTTGCCTTCTCAAACACTGTAGCTTAAACATAAGGTCGATAAACGAAATGCAGTTAGTATTTGGCCAAAGGGAAAGTGGCTTTAGGTATGTGTAATTATATTTATAAAATCTCACTACTTTCGCTATCTAGTGTTCCCATAAACTCTGCCAGAGGTGGTCGATTTACCTTTCATATTTTAAAAGTTATTTCCTATATAGTTTATGTCAAACATGGTAAATGCCCACAAGTCATTTTATACTAAAATATACGGCACCATAGAGTGATTTACTTGTAGTACCTAGGGCTCGGAAGTTCATGCCCTAAAATGCACTGAAATATGCATGCCAATATGCTCTTAAAAACTTGGAAATATGCCAAGAAATATGCACTATTTAATTAAAACAATTAATGTCCCTTTGCAGTAGACAAGACGAGTTAGTATAAATAATAAATAAAGTTACCTTATTCTTTAGAGGTTGAAGCAGAAGTAGTCCCGCTGCTAGTATTAACTGCTAAATTGCAGTTCACATCCAACACTTTGCACAAATTTTCAACTGTAAAGCATCGTCTGTTGTCTCGCAAAATACTTTTGTAACGTGAAAAACTTCTCCACGTCACAAGATGTTATCGGGACATATTTAAATGATGCTAACTGCTTCACACACACACACACACACACACACACACACACACACACACACACACACACACACACACACACAAACACAGAGAGGGAGACCGAGAGAGAGTCAAGTCTCTTGGTGAGACATGGTTGTCTTTTGCGGATGTCTCGAATACCGCACATCTGTTTATAACCAGAATTTTTTGAAATTACATAATTCACTTTCTCTTTCACTTTTTGTCCTATGCTACCAGGAACCGAACTTAGATCACATATTGTTTTTTTCAAAGACAGTAAGTGATTCATGCAAAGGAGGTCCTATAGCTTCCAATGCCGTTATGGCTGTTGGTAAGAAAGAAAAATGGGCAGATATGAAACCAAGATCCTCTTTTAACCCAGTGCCTGACAGAATATTTTGCACAGTTTCTATTGATGAAGCATCTTTCAAGTCCAATGAATTAACAACCTCTTCGACTATTTCTATGTGGTCAGCATAATATAGAACTGCATTGACCATGTTTCCCATCGAGTTAACACTGGTGCAGGAGGAAGTAGGATATTAGGTACTGTTGATTTAAACAACTTAACTCTTAGGAGATTTAACAAAAATTATCTTCGTACTGGACACAAATCTATCTACCAATGGGAAAGAACCATTGTCTCAGAAATGCTACCAATATGAAAAATATTATACAGATGAAAAAATAAAAAAAAGCATAAAAATCATTAAAATATGCAATTTAGGGGCAATAATATTGAAATCTTCGTCAATTGCATCATCATGTGCAGTACTGCCAATAGGAAAAATATTATCCAGATAGAAAAAAGTTATAAAAAGCCATAAAATCATTGAAATATGCAACATAGGGGCTATAGTATTGAAATAATATGCATTTATCAAAAATCAAGAAAATATGCAGTTATATGCACCATAAAATCATGTCCAAATTGAACTGAAAATTCCGTAATTCGTGCACATAATGTAAAAGCATACATTTTTAACCCCTATGAAAAAGCATGCAAATGCCTGAACTTCCTAGCCCTAGTAGTACCTATATAGAAATTACATATTTATTTATTTGGTTTGTTTGTTCGTTGATTTATTTATTTATTTATTTGTTTATTTATTTATTTATTTATTCATTTATTCATTTATTCACTTATTTATTTATTTATTTATTTATTTCAAAACCAATGATGCCACCCATAATTTGTTATACCTCCAATGTAGAGCATTTTGGGACATTAATTACTTCTGCAATAAATATTAAAAATGTCCTCCATCTTGAACAAGGCATAACTCACCACGTCCTTACGTGTTCATGGCCAGTCGTTGGATGACTGTGTTGTCAATACTATTAATCGCCTGTGTAATCCGCCTATGATCGTCCAAAGTTCGGGAACGTGTAGGGTATACCCTATCTTTTAAATAACTCCCATAGAA
This sequence comes from Tenodera sinensis, assembly GCA_030765045.1. NCBI lineage: Eukaryota > Metazoa > Arthropoda > Insecta > Mantodea > Mantidae > Tenodera > Tenodera sinensis. The sequence continues at coordinate 290,723,376 of CM060962.1, read as the reverse complement.
AAAAGTCCGGCAATCTCAAAGCCGAGATATCGATGATCACAGGTTCCTGCAAATTATCCGGCCGTCAATGAAACGTTCAAGTAATTCCACGGATTCATTTTATATATGGCATATAGCACCGTCTTGTTGAAAATATTGTGACGCCGACTCACGGCAGCGGCAACACAACAAAAACTGTTGGGGCCGCGCTGTCCGACTCCACTGGCGCGGCACGTAACAAAGGCGCCCAAGGTCAAGCTTCCGCACACCACTCAGGCGAGCAAACACACATGACAGATTATTCGAGAAGGTGTATTTGAAGAAGTTCGAGAAAGGACCGTGTTTTGTCATTATCACTATATAAGGAGGCGAGGCAACGACGAAAGGAGACAGTAGAGTAGTAGTGTGTGAGTTGCAAACAGCAGTCAGTTCAGCTTTCAGTTTATGTGTCTGTGTGTCTGTCAGCTGCGTGTGTCGTCACGTCGTGAAGGGTTAACGAAGCAGTTAATGAGTGTTGAGTTATTGTAGGTATCGTTTGAACACTTTTGCAAAAATTCTATTTTCTCAATAATGGCTCTAGTGATTTTGATTAAAATATCATATGTTTAATATATTCTAATGACAAATGAAATGTACATCTTACATTTTCTAGCAGTGTTCTCAGAAGTCCTCTTCATTCTGGATGACTTTTTCATTACTGGTAAACCTTAAGATATAGCCAAAATCTTCCTCTACACAAATGCAGAGTTCATTAAAACACAAAAATGCATACTTTTGGGGTGTGAACCATTCCTGAGATATTCGCTGTTATTGTTTTGAACTTTCAAATACTTAAACTCTCTTCCAGATCAGAATTTCAAAGTCATTACATAGCGACACGCTTGAAATGGTTTCGCTATCGCCTTAGTTTAATGTATTACCCTATGTCTACAATGAAATACCCAATAGATATAACATTCTGCAAATGTTTACCTCGATTAACTTGAAATAGAAGAATGAGATTTTGTAAGAATAATCTTATATATTTAAACGAGCAATTCTTGTGTGTGTGTGTATATATATATATTCCGCGCAACTTGGAAACGGCTCTAACGATTTCGATCAAATTTTGTATTCAGATAAAGTTTTGCTTTTTAAGTTCATCTATATAGGTGTAATTCCCGAAAAAACGCGATTTTACATAAAAAATAACATTTTTTTATTCCCACTTCTACAGTGCAATTCTTGTATATATATATATATTTCCGGTATTTCAGAAACGGCTCTAAAGATTTGGTTAAATTTTTGTATACATGCATATTACATTCACAGTGTTTTCTCTACTCACTTTTAGGTAACACATTCACATCTCTTTCTCTACTCAGTCTTCTATAAACAATTTTCCATAAAAACGTGATTTTGCACCAAAAAACACTTTTATCCCCACTTTTAAAGTATCAAACCATGTTCTGTACGGTTGAAACAGAAGCGCTATTACATTCACACCGTTTTCTCCTCTCACTATTAGGTGATACATTCACATCTCTTTCTCTACTCACTCTTCTACAAATAAGTCATGCAATTTTCTGTGTGTTTGAAATAGAGATGTTGCATATTACATTCATAGCGGTTTCTCTGCTCACTTTTAGGTAACACATACACATCTCTTTCTCTACTCAGTCTTCTATAAACAATTTTCCATAAAAAACGTGATTTTGCGCCAAAAAACACTTTTATCCCCACTTTTAAAATAAGTCATACCATGTTCTGTATGTTTGAAACAGAAGCGCTATTACATTCACACCGTTTTCTCCTCTCACTTTTAGGTAACACATTCACATCTCTTTCCCTACTCACTCTTCTGTAAACAATTTTCCAAAAAAAATGTGATAATAGAGGCGAAAAACGCCGAGCGAAGCTCGGTTGCCCAGGTACTGTTATATAATAGACAAAGAATGCTATGCGGGAACACATCAGATATGTTTTTTATTTTAAGAATTTTCCCCATATTAGTAAACTAAGTCTTAATTAGATTTGACATTTAGTATTATCTGACTTTCCCATTCCCAGGTGTGTCTTGCTCACGTGGGCGTGCACCTTTTTCTAAAAGTTTCCTTTCGGGCTTCAGAGGACATAAAATTGCAATATTCCCTCTGAAATAGCAATATGCATACTTGCTTTATATACCATACAGAAGCCTTAGAAGTGTGAAACGGTTTCACCTTTCCATCTGATCTTCCGAACAAGAGGTGTAACATCTATCCCTGTAAAACTAAAGAGAGCAAGAAACCAGAGTGGTCAAGAAAACTCCTATGGGATGTGAATTTATCGCCTAACTCTTGCCAGCAACTTGTCTTCAAAACTACCCCACCTACCGCAGTGTCACCTGACCACTCCTGAACAAAGTTCGCTAACTTAACGTCTTATGTTGCCATAGAAACCCTTCTTCCAACTGTCACGCTAGATCCCTCTCTCATGTTCAACACCGTTGTCAAAAGAAACTAACATTTCATGTGTTACAATCATAGCACTTCATGTTTGTCAAGAAAATATTCATAGAAAAACTTGTACTTTGTGTACTGTGTTAATTATGATCATTTAAACAAGGAAGCACACAGGCGCTAGAGCGACAGTCAGATGTTTAAAACGCTCCTCTACTGATCACATTCATAAATGTGGATAGCACAACAAAGAGCGAAGCTATCCAAAACATGTTCATACCATTTATTAACTACAAGCTGAAACTTTCGGCGTTGCCCGTGGTTTGACGATTTTGTCGCTATAATTTTCAGACTTGCGTGCGATACTATAACAAACCCAAGTAATATACTAAATGTTTCCAAAGTCATTTCATTCAACTAAGGTGCTAAACAATCGAATCTAACGTAAGACGTATTTCTATGTCAATCATTCAGAAAATTGTATACATTCTTTGTAGAAGAGGTAGTAGAGAAAGAAGTGTGTAGAGAAAATCGTGTGAGTGTAAACTGTTGCACTTCTATTTCAATCATGGAAAGTTGTATGAATTATATGTTGAAGGGGAACAGAGAAATAAATGGGATCGTGTTTCGTAAAAGAAAAATGAGTAGAGAAAACCGTGTGATGTAGTATATGGCATCTCTATTTTAGAGAAAATTGTATGAATTGTATTTTGAATGGCGAGTGGGGAAGGATATGTGAATTTAATACATAGAATAGCGAGCAGAGAAAACCATGTGAATGTTAGGTTGTATAGTAAAATGGATAGTACACATACTTTCTCCATGAAAAAATACATATAGGTGCCAAATTTTGAGGTGATTGGTCAAGGCGGTTTAGGAGGAATTAATGTTCGCAATGTGGAACTAAATTCGATTTAACTAATTCTATTCTCAAAATACACTACGTTTCTAACCAAAAACCGATTTTAAATTTAGTAGATGCAGCTGGCAAACGATATCTATCGCCATATATCCAAAGTAATCCCAAGTGGCAATTCCCCTAAAAAATTACCAATTTTGATTTTTTTTTAGATTTTTCGACTGCTTCTTTGAGTTTTTCCCTGTTTTTCTAAACCATCCCAATACTGAGACGAACAAAACAATCAATAAATTACTCAAATCAGTGATGCCATTTTCGATTTTTTGCGAGACTATCGCACTGCAATTGATTTATATATAATATGGTGAATACAAAGGACATGGCTACTCAAAATGTCCTCCTTTGGAGGTGGCACGGGATTTGAAACAGCGTAGCCAAACTTCTATAGTAGCACCTAATGACATTTATGTCCAAATTGCCCTTCAAATATCCTTCCAGGATCTCCAAACTTCTGTGTGTCGAGCAAGCTATAGTCTCCATTCTCATAGTTGCTAATCCGGATTCAGATCTGAACCATCTTGGTGTGCTATAAACTCGGGGATATTGTCCTTAAGCCGATGTTGCACGTATTTAGCCTTATGAGCTGGTGCAGTCTTGTGATATAACACTGGGTTTTTCAATGGTTCAAGGCAATAACATGTGCGATTGATAGTGGGCCACTATCTCTACTACACTGACTAAAAGCAAAATTACATAGTTATGCACAAAATATTTTAACATTTCTAATTTTCTGTAATTAAAATTCTAAAAGTAATTTTGCTACAACAATTAGAACGTTTACCTATTGAGAAGAGTGGAACTGGCTTTTCACAGATAAAAACCCATCAATTAGTTATAAAACCTTGTAACACTTCTTTGTCTTGCACCACCCCTGAATTAAAAACTGCTGTTGAACCGCACTTTTTAACACAGTTTGTTTGCTTTCGCATTACGCGAATTTTAATTACATTAATTAAATATGCACGCAGGTTTGTTTTATGGTATGTTTTAACGTTATATACACTCATTACAGAAATTATTACATCATTGCAAATTGCACACAATACTTTGTTTCCATATTCCTTTACAAAGAGCTAATTGTTCCAGGGTTCATTAAATCTTCTACATTCGTTATCCATTTTGCGCTTTTTTGAAAAAAAAAAGTTTTCCACAACTAATGGGACTTCACTGTGGGACAGACTATTATTGACTGATATTGCGACAAGCTAAACAAGTTACGGTTAAAATTAACGGTTAGAAAATTTTAAATAAAGAATAAATAATATCTGCCTTTATTTCACTAGTAATGCCCAAACAATTAGATGTGCAGGGATGTCCAAAATGCTCCTTAATGTTAAGGTGCAAGTTTAAAAGGTAAAAATAATATACTAATTTCAGTTGTATACTCGGTTCGTACAAATTACCACTATGAGCCAGGTGTGGCGTAGTTTGGTCGACCCTGACTTAAGGTTGACGCACATTGGTCCGCCACGACCACAACGGTATTAACCAGAAAATTTCCGCCAGGGTCGAATTCGTGTTATTTGATGATTAAACGCACATTGGCACGATCAGAAGGATTTGGCTTCCGCTCCTTCCGAGAGGGATGCCTGATACACGACTCTCCCGGAAGTTTCCGCTGGTGTCGCATGGCCTTCGGTTTATGCTGTAAATCCACTCACTCTTTTTTCTTCTTCTCTCTTTTTCAAGTGCTAACACACCTAATATTACAATATACCCCGTCCGAGGATTTGCAGGTGAGCCACTCAGATCAACATCTGCCTGTTACGGTTTACCAGTTACACAAAAGTCATTCAGAATGAAGAGGACTTCAGAGGCAGAAAATTCAAGATGTGAATTTCATTTCTCATGACAATTTCCTAAACATATGGTAATATCTGTTACCTTTTAATACCAACAAACTTACCGCTGGTGTTTCTAAACACACAAACCGTGTGTGGCCAATGTTTAAGAGGTGGAATCAGGATTGAAAAATTCAATGCCATAGCCGGGATGTGAACCACGGATCTACCTCTTCATGCACGGCTGCTCTAACCACTAAGCTACCCTGGTCAACTTGCCAGTATGACATTAAATTCCACCACCGATGTGTACTTTTTTCCCGGTAGACCACAAAGGAATCTCACATCAGAGATAAATACCCCAAGGGCGACTTACAATTGTAAGTACTTTATGTCCCGGGTTTAAGTAACCTTTAGATGATAATTGTTATATTTTAATGCCAACAAACTTACTGCTGGTGTTTTTAAACACACAATTAAACTAGTTTTTGACATCAGCATTTTCGGAAAATATTCCAGATAATGGGTAGTTTAGAGTTGGCGATTTCCTTGAAAGTTTTGTGTCCCACCCTTGGATGATTATCAACTTAAATACCAAGTTTGGTATTTAACTGACTTTTCGTTTTTGAGTTATGCTGTTCACAGACACAGATCTTTTAAACATGCTTTTCTCAACTCGGGAAGCCTCAAAACATGTATTTTCGGTGAAAATCTCGGTATAGAAATGTTGGGTACAGTACAATACTTCCTATAGTTGGGAAAGCTAAAAGGTTTAGTAACGATAGTTTGTAAAATCTATATAGAAACAAACATTATTGGGTAGCTAAAGTAATGTGAATGTAGTATATAGTTTTAAGTAAAATTACAACGTTACAGTTTGAAAATGGAGTTATGTTTGTAAACAGCAGCTCAGAAAAAGTGAGGAGTGTGAAGGAATAACGCCCTCCACTACCTCGAAACATCAAGGTTGGGCATTAGCTTATTGCGCCGGTTATCTTCACAAAGCATACCCAACTTCCACTTCTCGTCTGGTCCATTATGCAACACAGCATCTCAGCTATTGGTTATTAGTATTACCGTTTGTGCTCTGTAACATATTTAGCCTGTTTCTTCAAAAGGCAGCACAATCATCCTATGTTCATGGTAATAGCATTAGTGCTGCATAGGAAGCCCTATTTGTATTGCTCAAATCAAGGACTCCTTTGAAACTCAAACGAGGTTTAAAGGTCTGGAATAAATCCTTTACTCGCGTAATGCATACGTCATCGAAACATGCATGAAGAATCTTTTGTGTGACGTCGCCATGACTTTCTTTACCCTCTATCGCGTACCACTTACTATATACATTATTCTTAAAAAGGTTTATTTTCCCATCTACTTCATTTGATCAACATATGCCTTTTCGGGAATAGCTCATTACGCATATCTTTTCAGACATACCAAGGAATAGTGACTCAGAAATGTTAAAAAGATGTTTAATGTTCCATTTACATGCCACGTTTAACATTGAAAGTCATATTGGTGGCTTTTAACCTCTTGGTACAATTGCTCAACAGCAATGGTGTTCACTCGCTTTAAAGGTGATTTTTGTTACTTTGGATTAACTTATTACATTAAAATTACACACAAGAATTACACTTTAATTCATACTTTCAGACTCTTGGGAGGATGGGAAACTATGTTGGTTGAACAAAAACTCCTACCTTTCAGTCGGGAATCGAACCTAGGACCCCTTCCACAGCAGGCACGTGCTGTTATTGAACAATTCGAACCATTAATAATGTATATCTTGTAAATGCGTACGGCACAAAAAAGTTATTTGAGATAAATTATATGTTTTTGAGAGATAAACATTTTTGCGTTGTACGTTTTCATCTAGCGTTCAACCTTAAGCAGTTACGCACTTCTTCCTCTGTTTCCCCTCTCCGCATGTAGGACTTAAGCCAGTGCCTAGGGTCATACGCTTGTCGGGGAGCACACGAACCTATGGACCAGACAATGAAGACCTGGAAGCGGGTGGTCAGTTTGATCACTGTGTTCAGAATAAAAATTGTACTTTTCGGTTCAAAATAACATTACTAGTGATCGCTATTGTCCTCGACCTGAACTGTAGTACACTTAGAGGAGTTTGCAAATGTTTTTGAAAACACTAATGTTCCGTAGGTTAAGCGGGTTTTTATATACCTACTGTCTATCAGTTTCGAGAAAGTTTAAAGCTCAACGCTTCCGATTTCTAGAGGAATCTAGTAAAACGTGCTCAAAAACCGTACACAACGAGATCTATATGAGCTAACACCCGATAGGTATGCAACCCACCTAACATGTGTATGGGTTCTTAACTGAGAAATTTTACCAGGAAGACTACCGTACTCTATAGTTATTTATAGTAGTCTACGGTAGCCTATGAAGTTTTACAACTCTGTTAGCTCCCCTACATAGGCACAAATGATCCCTGTAAGTTATATAATATTAGTATGTTTATATTTAGCCAGTTTATGTTGAAGAGTGGTCGACCCTTGATGAAGACAAACAGTGCACTTCCGAAAGCACTTTGAGGGATGTGCAGGTGCTGTGACACAGTGCTACGTGCCTCGCAACGCAAATAATTACAAACTCGATATTGTCACCCTAAAGAGACGAATGGATTGTGTAGTTTGAATGAAACAACATCCGCAGCGCCTGATAGAGAAACTTATTTGAAATTCAAAATAGCGTTGGATTCAGCACTCCAAAGAGCGCTAGCTATCTCACCCACAGGGAGTGAAGTTTGTGTTGGAATATTGGCCCTTCCTGTCGGAAACTTTTTAACTTATGTCTGTTTGCCGGGATATGTTCCGAATCAGGAGAGGTTTGTCTTTAGGATCATCTTGCACATTTGCATATAACGCTCTCAGCTACATTTGGGCGCCGTCAGTGTTGATGACACGAGCAGGTCTGCTGAGAGAGATGGCTCTAGGGTAAAGAGAGGTCCCGGGTTCGATACCCGTCGACTACCCACTATGACCTTGGCTTTTTCAGGGCTTTTCCCCTTCAGTAGGTAAAGGCTGTGGTGGTTTCTCATCTAACATGACTTCCTTTCGTTCTGTTTGCCTTTCATACCGGAATTATTGGCTGGAAAGATTAATAATTTTATAAAGAAGTTATAAAGGAATAAATAAGCAATTTGTAGAAATAATTTCCATGTATTAAAATCAATGGATAATCAAGAAGCACGAGTTACAAGTCTATTAGTGAATAAGAAGTCATTCGCCAAGTTTCGTGCTAAGGAGAAGTAGTTATGACAGGGTAATTAGGCGTTCCGGAGAACTCAGCCAACAAAAAATTCACTGGCTCAAGTTTCGGATACTTGGAACTCAGTATGCTCACAATTCAGAGTTTCCTGCAAATACACGGACTTGACTTCTGATCATCAGAAATGAAAAACAATTCTCACAGGTCACAGAACAAAAATTCTGTTTCAGATGCGGATTAGTAGCTTAAAGTTTGGAAATGTATAATGCAACATCCTTGGTGGGATAGTGATGAAGTAGACAGGGCCTATGTTGATAAAAGAGCATGTATTTCTACACTTCAAGCCTGTCGTATCTTACAGTCTGATGAAAGTTTTTTACTGCCATGGATTATCGGCAGTCCACAGCATCGAAAGATTGCGCTCGGGTTAGCATACTCTTGGCATATCCTCAAGGGGATTCTCCGCCTGGCATTTCAGCGACAGTGTGTGCAAAAAGATTTAGAACCATCTTTGCGAAATTGACAGGGAACAAAGAATTGAGCAATGCACGGGAAAAGTTTTCGTTGGCTGAGAAATCAGGCCGGCAAACTTTGGGAGCTGATAGATAACATTATTTTAAACATTTTTTGTTAGGAAAAGCTTTTGCTGCGGTGTTTCGTTTAAGCGGTAGATGAGTTAATGTCATAGATTACTGGCTCCTACCCAGTTTAAGTAAAATCAACATTGTAAATTAGTATTGCGTTTATCTTAGTAAGGCACACAATCTTAATCCAAGAAACAAAGACAGAGCCCAGAAACAAAATACAAACATATTATTGTTTACACTTAATCACAGCTTTACTATTCAAAGTAAATGTTGGAACGCACGCACATTACAATTAACACAAAGAGTGCATCGACATGCCCTATTCTGCCGTACTCTCGCAAAAACACCAGCCATTTCTCTGGTTTAAAATTTTGTTGGTCTGATTTTGAGCACTAAAGCTGCGATTAACTGTAAACGATGAGATGTTTGTGTTTTGTTTATGTATTCGGTGTTTGTTTCTTTGATTAAGATTGTGTGCATTACTAAGATACATACAATACTAATTCTCATGCTTGATTTTGCCTTAAATACTTAAACTGGATGGGAGGCAGTAATCTATGACATTAACTCATCTAGCGCTTAAACGAAGCACCGCAGCAAAAAGCTTTCCTTAACAAAAAGTGTTTAAAATAATGTTATCTATCAGCTCCCAAAGTTAGTCAGTCTAATTTTGGGACAGCCTGTATGTTGTAGAGAAAGTAAAAAGGTGTGTGTTTTGGGCAAAGCTACATTTTGTATAGCTGTTGTTTACCGTTTCAGTTTACCATTTACACAAAATTATATGAATTTCCATTTGAATTAAGAGAAATTCAAAAGCTGTTTCCAGAAATTTCAAGTTATTACATTTTTTCCCCTATTAATAGCTTATATACGACTTTCCAATTGAAATTGTTTGATAAATTTTTGAGAAAACAAACAATAATGAAGAATTGCCCAAGTGAATTGTAATCTGGGGTCGGCAACGTGTGTGTATGGTATCTCAGAGAGAGATATTATTTCGACCTTTGGAAAAGTTAAGGATTTTGAGACATTTTCCATGTATAGTTTTGCACGGGGGATTTTATTGAAAATTTTCGTGTTGTATGCTTCGAAGATGCTTAAGTCTTAAGTTTGCTATTTAGCCGACTTTTCATTTTGGAGTTATGCTATTCATCGACTGCTTTCTGGGTTCAAGGGGCCTCAAAACTTTTATTTCTGTTGAAAGTTCGACCTCGAATTTTTGGACCCAATACGACACTCTCCCTACTTAGTAGAGAAAGTAATAAGATTGTGTAGGAATGATTTATAGGCTGTAGTGAGTAGAGAAAGTCGTGGAAATGTAACAATCAGTTTTTTTATCATGAAAATAAATCAGAAGATACACAACTTAAAAGTGCACAAGTTGGACATTGGCAATGAACGGACAGTGACTATAAACAACGGTTAGAAGAGCTTCACGTTCAGCTTTAGTTTTGTACCGTGTCAGCTGCGGCGAAGCACCAATAGTAGATCATTATTATACGCCCTATCGTCAATAAAAATATTTTAATAACACTGCAAAACATTGTGCATGACAGTTCAGTAATTAGCTGATAAGGTAGTTATTTTAATTACTTAACGCCATTATGGAGCGAATTTAATCATGTTGGTGATAATGGTACCAAGTAGTAACATAGTGGCAGTGTTCAAGTTATGTTATGGTATAATTTAATTTCCATTTAGCTGTCGATATTACGTTCTCACCTGTTATTGGCATTAATAATACATTCGCTTTCATATTACCAGATGGAATTTAAAATTAAATAATTTATGAATTGTTATTGTTTTATGATTATCACATTACTCCTAACATTTATCCTGAAATGAACAAAATGTTATCAAGTATGCAGAATTGTGGACTAAGTAATAAGCCGTTGATTAATATTCTAATCGCGATTATAAGATTAAATGGAATCATGACCATACATAAACATTGGTTTATTTTCACTTTATTGCGTACTTACAATAAGTAAAGAAAGTTTGTTCCACCCAAAAATTCAATACCAAGACTTCAACAGAAACGCATGTTTTGAAATGCCTGGAAACCCCCAAAATTAAAAAAAAAAAAATTCTCTTTCTCCCCCTCTCTTTCTCTCTCACTCTCCCTGTCTGTGTGAGTGTTTGAGAGAGAGAGAGCGGGGGGGGGGGCGAGCAGTATAACGCAGAAACGAAAAGTCGGTTAAATACCAAATTTGGTATTTAATTTTTCCATCCTCCAAAGATGCGATACGAAAACTTTTCAAGAAAATCCCCAAATCCAAATTACCATTTTCATAGAAACTTAATTGATAACTTTGCATTTATCAAAAATCGCTGAAATGATTTGGGTTAAAATACCGTATATATGAAATATTTTCCAAATTAAATTTATATCTTAAATTTTCTTTGAGCATCCCTCTAAAGTCCTTTTTATTCTGCATGATTTCTGCATAACCAATAAACCGTAAGATATGTACAAAAGTGCAGAAAAATATAGATCTCGATAAGGCACACAATCAATGGCAAACATTTTTTATTGCATTAACCACTTCCGAAATATTCCTTTTTATTGACCTGTATTTTTCAATATTTATACCTTTCTCCAAAGCGAAGTTGTTAGTTATGCCTTCTCTTAGATCATATGTGGGGAGAACTGACTCAATGTGTCACTTGTCATACATCGTAGTTTTAACTGCGTCTACTACCTCACAATGGTTAGCTACCGGGCCGCGCCTCCTGCTGTTGTCTATCTACCACAGAGAACCGGTCAGTCCTTCAAATTGTGTCAGTAAGTGGAGAGGGTAAATACTCGATTGCATTCCTGTCACCCCTCTTCCCCATGCCTGTATTGTGTGTGTGTGTGTGCGTCAGTATAGTCGTGTCGAAAGGAAAGCAGCGAAGCACTCAATAGGTACTGGGTGATAGTATCGTCAGTCAGCTGTTTGAGAGATAGAAAAAGTGAAGGAAGACAGAAAGGAGTGAGTCAAGGTTACCAGAACAAAACAGTTGTGAGTTGTAATATCATGAAAGACTGTAGACTATGTTGGCGTGGGTAAAAGAGAACTGTGTTGTGCAAAGGTTTTTAGAAGGAAACAAATAAAGGAACAAGTAACTCGAGTGGACTTTGGTGGCTTTGCCACAATATGTTTTCAGTTCATTTCTGAATTTCTTCCTTCTGCTTAGTTTAACCGTCGTTTGCAGTTTGTTATATAATATCTGTATAATTAAGGGGTCCTTACAAGGTGATTAAAGTTTTACATGTATTCTGTGAAGTTTTAAGTGAAATACAATAAGGTGTAGAGAGAATAAAAGGGTGGAATATGTACTTCGGCAGGTGTACCTGCATGGCTGGTGTAAGTCGTATTGAAGTTCTCCCAAGGTAACCTTCATTAGGCAGGCTGTAGGAACGTAAGTACGTTACCTGTTGTGTTTGAAATAATTAGGTTGTTGTGCTAGCTGCAGCGTGCTCGGCATGTTAAGTAGGGTACAAAGGAGAGCAATTTGTTTTGTTCATATGTGTCATAACAAGCCTTTTCCTCGGGGACCGGTATTCACAACCTAGGGACCCGTTTGTATCAGAGAGGGATAAAAATTTGCTTGATTGCAACACACACAGAAATATGTGTTGCTTTTCTCTTCCACAAATTATTCTTACAAAATGCTATTATTCCATCTACTAGTTAATCAAGATAAACTTTCTTTACACATTTCGTTGTGGGTATATGAAGAATATAGTAGGTTAAAACGATAGCCAGGTTCTTAAAAAGCTGATTCCTTAACAAACTGTTCATAAGAAAGTTTATTTTGATATTTATTCACACTAATCGAAATAAACATTTGTACAAATGATTTAGTTGAAGCAGAGAGGTGGATAGATACTACTGTGACTTCCAAACAAAAGGACCAATAGTTTATAATAAATAATTCAAATTCCATATTTCCTTGCAGCTACAAGGGAAATATGGCAACACAGTGAGCCCACACAATAGTTATATGTGATGGCTTTTGAAACTCCGTTCACTTTGTATGGCCAGGAGATAAAAATATGACTTTCCAATTCAGTATAACTAGATATTGGACAACATAAACCAATAACACGGGATATCACAGAAATGATAACTCCATAAAAATGTATTTGAAATAAATTGTGTCCTTTAACGAGATATGCTCTTTGTGAAGTAAGCTTTTATCTATCTCTGACGGTTGCTAGTTATACAAAAGTCAGTCAGAATGAAGGCGACATCAGGGGATGTTCCCAGAAAATTTAAAATTCAACATATACCTTTCATATATGAAAGAATCGATGAAAAATCGTAAACATATGGTACCTTAATCAGACTCGTTAGCACTATTTTTGAGAAGATCAAACTTTTCGAAACATCTTTCATGTAAAACGTAAGCAGGTGTGGAGGAATTGTCTTGTTATTCTTCTACTTAGTTTGGTATTTAACATGCTATTGGTTAAGGAATGATATTCATATCACAGGCGCGTGCACGTGCCCACGGACACGCACGCGTACATGACCCATTTTCTAAAAATGTCTTTTTCTTTAACTCAGGGAGATTTGAAACTTGTATTTCTCGTGAAATCTCTATTCTAATTTTAGGTTGGAATGCTATAACTTTTGCATCTAATTTATGTGGCAGAAATTTTACAAATTAGACCACTATATGATTGATTTGAAAATTCCGACCCCGAGAAAAATCGAATAGCGACTTTCCACTTGAAAGAAATCCAATAGATTAGATGTATGCGGGTTTTTTAAGTCCTTTGGCTTCTCTTTAGTGTAAGCTTTAATAGAACTATTGGGAATACCCTAATCTATAAGTCCCAGTTTAATGTAATGCTTTTAATATAGCTCTTCATTTTGTTGGTGATGTTGAGGCAATTTGCCCTGGAGTTGGAAAAGCAAATTGCAGGTGCCTTATTCTTTGCTAGGCAGTTGCTCCCTATTCATGAAATATTATGCTCTGCTGCTTCTTTTCCGTATAAATCGAATCTGCATATATTCATCTCCGATTTTCCCATCTTATAGAGATGATCTCTAAGCGGGCAGTGTTCAGTAAAGAGGCCATTTAAAGTCCTCAACTCTTGTTTACTGAATGTGAGCATATACTTTGCTCTTTTCGTTGTCAGGTTAATGAATAGTTTTGCGTGATTTAGCTTTGGAACTTCTTTTCTTGCATTCCCAGGCTTTTATCTTTTCTTTGATATAGTGTTCTGGTACGCCACAGAATGGTTCTGGGCCAATGAATGGAGTATTAGCTCCTTATCTGGGTAGGCGATCAGCAATTTCTTAGCCTATAATTCCTTCATGACCTGGCACCCATATTAAGATGGTCTTATCGTTGTTTTACCAGCTGACTTAATATCTGCAGTCTTTGACAAGCTAGATACATTTTGGCACCACGTATGCCTTTATTGAAATTTATGTGGGCATATATAATCTAATGGTGGTCTACTTATCGAATAGGTGACACTGCTGCTTACCAAGCGGGGAACCCGGGTTCCATTCCCAGTACCGATGCAGGGAGACCTGGTCTCGGGTACACTCAGCCTTGTTAGGTTCCTGAAGGCCAATTGAGGAGCTACTTGATTGAAAGATAGCGGCCCCTGGTTGCAAAGACCGCTTAACCGGCCGGAAAAGACAGGGACGCTGACCACGTAACACCCTCCAGTACTGCACCCCACTCACGACGCCTATGGTGAGCAGAGGTGGGGGATGCAGCGGTCAAGCGATAGGCCTTGGCTCGGAAAGGGCTGTTGCACCGCGGGTATAATTGCTTAGTTATATAATCTAACGTGTTACATTCACATGATTTTCTTTAGTTACTAGTCATTTAGTCAGATACTTTTGAAAGTACAAGTACTTGAAAGTTACAAGATCTACTCAAAGTCCATCTGGGATTGTTCACAGGAGTCACACAACTAGAAAAATACTCGAAAGGATGCCAGGACATAGAGAAGTAGTGGCCAATGAGAGTGCAGATAGATCCCTTGGCTAGAAAAGGGTTTGAAAAACCGTCTACTGGACCTGAACCAATATTTGGCATAGTCAAGAGCACATCGAGATGGATCATCAATAGGTGTATAACTGAAAGACGAACTAAGGCCTTAATGAACGGGATTGCTGCATGCGTACTGGGATTAAGTAGACATCAAATGAGAGTGGCTGCAACAATTAAATGGACGCTGCCATCTGAGGAAACAGGTGCACACAATGGGAATATTTAAAGATCAACCCAAGCGTACAGTATGAAACAAAAAGGAAGAATCGGCATCACATATAATCAGTGAGTTGTTGTTGTTTTCTAGTGCCTTGCATCTGGCAATGAAGCCATTAGCATTCGTGCTTTCCAATACTTTTGAACTGTAGTTCCTTCTGATCTTAATGCTTCACAGGTCTTCAAGTGGTCTTCGTTCATTTCTGCTGGATCGTTACACAGAACACATATTGGTGAGGCTGAGATACCTATTCTGTAGAGATGACTTGCTAAGCAGTCGTGATTTGTCAATAGTCGGAAGGCTGCAACCGCTGTTTTCCTTGGTCTCTGGGGGATTGTATCTGGGTTGGAAAGTAGTGTAATCCATTTTTTATCTTTGGCATTTGTTTCTATTTCTTGTAGGTATGAATGAGAACATTTTTTAATGATCAAGCGTTTTATTGAGGAATATGAGAAATAGAATCATTGAGTGGCATGCCTTAGCTGATAGAGTAAAGAACTCCTAGATACTCGTAGCATCCATTCAAAGAACAGCTGTCAAAACAAAAACTCAGCAACGAAGTTGCTGGAGCTAGTTGAAGGAACTAGAGTCTTTATATAAGAAAAATGACATTAGAAGAAATACAGTACAATAATACAGAAATACAGTAAGAGCACTTCTGTGGACATTCTAGAAAATTCAAGATATGTGTTTTATTAGGTGTGAAAATAGTTTAAACCTGTGGTATTTTAATCAAAATTACTGGACACAATTTTGGGAGAGTCAACTTTTGTGAAAACAATTTAATATAAATGACAAGAGGTATTTTCTTGGAAATGTCTGTCTCACATCCTTGGAAAATGCTGAACTTTTTTACTAGGTGAAGTGTTTAACACAGACGCGCATGAATGCGAGTTGACCAGTTTCTAAAAGTCCTTTGTTGTATTCAGTGAGTCTCAGAATGTGTATTTCGGAAGGAATTTCTATATTGCAGCATATTTGAGTGGAATGTAATACCTTCTGTGCTACATTGTACAGAAAATAATAAAAGATAGTGTATAGAGAAATTCATATGGATATTTGTATCACACCAATTCCTCTGTAAGCGCCAGCAAAATAGCTGCAGTGAGAGGGGACAGAATAAGGAATTTAAGATAAAAGTACGCGGTAATGAGTAAAGGAATGCGACCTTGTGATGTCTTGTATAAAACACCTTTGTTCTCTCTCGTCTAGCTAATGGAGCCATTGTCGCTCGCAGAGCGATCCAATCTCGCCCTCATTGCTCCCTTAATAATCGATTCGTGGAAGTATATTAAAAATAACGATAGCTTCTTGGCTTCTAAAGTACCAAGAGCCATCTGGGAAACTTGTTCCAAAAATATTGGATAGCGCTTTATCACTGAAAACATGCTGCGAACTTCTACGCATTAAAATTAGAAATTACAAAGCTTCACTTTTAAATGGAAAAATCCACAAAATGATAAAATAAACAATAAAACAGAATAAATCCCGTGACTACTTCGTTTTCAAACATTAATGCTTAGGCCCTTGCAAGATTTACCCTCTAACCTAGCTTTATGAAGGGAGAATTGTTTTAAACTCTAATTTGGCAATTTTCCCCTCAGGATTACTAAAAGATAGACTTACGAGGGGAAGTCAAATGAAGTCCTTGAAATGTTTTAAACAATTGCAGTATTGTTACCAATGCTTTAAAGAATTCCCAACCCACTTTTGAAAAGCGAAACGCTACCACAATACCAGTTTAAAATGGCTGCTCCGTTTGCGATATGCACCAACGAACAATAGCGTTCTGTTATACGTTTTCTGAGCAGAGAAAGTACTAAGCCTGTAGATATTCTTCAGCGAATGAAGGTCCAGTATGGCGATGTATGTCCACCATTTTTGAAAGCAAAGCGACATCTTTAACTCACTCATGTGCTCCCTTTCAACCATACTAGACCTGCCTACTTGCTCTTTCTCTGTTTTTCTTTTTCTTTTCTCAGTTTTGCTTTCTGGCATAGGACATTTATTCCTTACATTTTAAATTTGCTCAGATTTGTCCATAAGTTTGTGTAAATAATCTGAAATGTGTTATCCAAAGATTCAAACATGTATTTTATGATTGTTTTATTCATTCGTCCACAAAAATTAATTTATACAACAACAACAACAACAACAACAAAAAGGAGTTTTAACACCAACGACTTCATAAAAACAAAAATGTATTTCTCTGCAAGTAATAACATCAAATTCAATGAATTGCATTTATTTTCACTCCGCTAAAGTGTTAGAAATTGTCACTACCATACCTTTCTGAAAAACTGTGAAGCAGTTTTAAAAGGAATTACATTTTTTCTCGCTAATTAAAATAGGCAATTGTGCTATCCACCAAACTATCCGAGCTAAAGCTTTGAGCTTTTGTATAGTCATCTTTTTTTTTTTTTTTTTGATCATATTAAGCATGCCACATTTCAAGTAAATGGCATTAAAATTACAAAGTTTCGAAAATTCAGTCCCAGTGTGTCGTAATTATCACTGAGGCGATCTATGCAGATACTGCGAAGGTGCATCAGGGAAGAATTGTGGATATGTGGGAAGTCAATTTGCCATTTGAAGATATTGCTACAAGTTATATACTCATATGTGAATTATCTAGAACTGTGCATTGTAAAACATGACACCAGTGGATGCGCGAAAACGTAAACAAGTACACACATCTGCTCCTTGCTATACCTACATACTCCACCTGTGAACGTCAGTAGACTGCCCGCAGAAGCTGCGGAACGACATAAATGGAGGTGAGCGTATCACGGCAACTTCCACCTCCGCCGTACTCACCAGACTTCGCCCCGAGTGGTTATCACATGTTTGGACCACTGAGAGAGCATATGAGGGGAAAGAAATTTCGTTACGATGAAGAGATGCACGAGGTGGTGCACAAGTGGCATGACCCGCATTCGGGAGGTCGCCGGTTCGATCCCCGTGGCCGCGCACTCTGACATGGGCTTTTCCGTGATTTCCTCCTGTCACTTAGGTGAATCCTGGGGTGCATTAATCTCATCTCCACAGATTCCTTTCCCTTCATTTCTCATTTCCCTCCTTTGTTATCTTTCAGGTTTGGTTGGTAGCGCGGTTTGTTCCGGTGACTGAGGACGGAAGTCGCAGTTGCTTGCGCACTTGAGCCCCTTCCCTAGCCCTACCTGGAAGTTGCTGCCTGGGCCTCAAGGGTCGCCTCGTCGCCCTCTCCCTGAATGGAGAAAACAGTTTGGTTGTGCGCCAGGTGACAATATCTATAACTATTATAGGGACTTCTGTGCGCCTCTGGGCTTCGCTGGCTCCGCTCTGTGACAAGTTTTTGGTCTCACTTCGCCTCATCCCTTCGCCCTGGGGAGTGGTGGTAGCCCGTAATAGATCCATGTCGGGGTCGCGATGGCTCGAGGTGTCTCCCCTGTGTTACACACACCCACGATGGTGGTTACAATTCGTTGACTGTTGGTTTTATCCATTGTAGACATGAATGATTCGCAACACCGGGAACTAAACCTGGTAGTCGTGAGTAAGGAATTGTTTATTCTGTAAGCCTCTATCTTATACAGAGGGGACACTGCATTCCTGCCAAAAGTCTGATATCGGAATTTCACGAGAAATAGTTGTTTTTATGTCCAAATACGAAGCTTGGTGTTTTAAACTTAGCATCTTTTAATGACGCGGTAGGAAAAGTTTCAAGAAAATCTCTATACCCCGAACTATTCTTTACATGGAAATATGTCCCTTGTTTTTTTTTTTGTCCCCAAAAAGGTTATTGTAGATTTTGATTAAAATATAATATATTTAAGGTATTTGTGTGAAAAATAAAATTTAATTTTATCTTGAATGAAATAGTATAATTGGTAAACCGCAAATAGGAAGTCGTTAGAAATAGAAATAGAATGGAATATCAAAGTCATCACATAGTAACCAGCTCCTAAAATAGTTGGCTATCACTTAAGCCTACTGTATTCCACTATTTCCATTGTATCTACGAGGAAATATGTAATAAAACCATTTCTGTAAATGTTTATCTCGATTAACATGATTTAGACAGAAGAATTGCTGCGTACCAAGCGGGAGAACCGGGTTCGATTACCGGAACCGGGGTGTGAATTTTCTTCCACTGGGAGACTGGTCCGGGATGCACTCAGCCTCGTCAGACTACGATTGAGAATTACCGGCTCCTGTTTGTGAAGACCGTGTGACCGGTCGGGAGCAACCGGGGCGCTGACCACGTCCCACCTCCAGTATTGCACTCCACTCATGACGCCTGTGGTGGGAATGGGAAGAGGTGGGGGACGCAGCGGCCGGGTTGCGCTGCGGGATTAGATAGAATAATAAGCGTCTATAAGAATATTTTGTGGAAGGATGAGTAGAGAAAGTTATGTGAATGTAACGCATCAGTATGTTCTATATTCCTCGCCTCCTCACTTGCTCCCTTGAGCAAGGCAACAGTCGCAGACGGAATTCTGGAACATAAATATATGATCAATGTGCGTTAATAAGACTGTACAACAGAGCGAAGATATTTCATACCGTAGCGTTCAAGAAGGCGTGAAGGAAAAGGCTACGTTACTGTGCAAAAACAGAAAAAGCGTTAAAAGTGAAATGGAATCAAGTAAATATGAAGGAAAGGCGCATAAAATTTCGCGATGCCGTTACCACTTCGCTGAAACGGAAAGAAGAACAAACATTAAAGTGATACTGTGCAAATATCTCCGTTACAAAACGTTTTCAACGCGGTCTTCATAAAGTGTAGCTAAGAACTGCAGTGCTGACCCTACTCTCTCTCTCTCTCTCTCTTATATGTAGTCCATTTTATAATTACAGACATCGGAACTAAGGTATTCATAGCAGTGAAGCGCAACCAGCTCCTATAATATAATTCACTCCACATAGCAAAGATATTGTAATGTGTCTGATTGGCTAAACTTAGATATGAATCGATTCCTATCGGATGAAAAGTGATTAGCAACGAATTCTACTCCAACTGCATCTGGCTAGCAACCAACTACGTCATTCAAGTACCAGCTTTAAGGGTTAATAAACCTGATATGCTACACTCACATAACTTTCTCTACTCAGTATTGTACAAACTATTCTTACAAACACTTATTCCACTATCTTCTTCATCATACTCAAGATAAACATTTGTACAAATTATTTTATTGTTAATTTTCTTGTAGATACAAGGGAAATATAGGGCTATAGCAGACTTAAGTGATAGTCAAATGTTTTAAGAGCTGATCACTATATAATGACTTTCAGATCCCGCTCTCTTTGTATGACCAAGAGATAAAAAAACGAATAACGGCCTTCCAGTTGAAAACGGTCTATAAGTATTACAAAATTCTGACAAAAAAAAAAACAAAAACAAAGTACATCTCCAAAATGATTAATTTAAAAAAGTAATTCAACATAAATTTAACGATATCTACATTTTTTGTATAGTAACATTTGGTCTATCTCTTACGGTTTATCAGCTACACAAAAGTTATCGAGGGTAAGCAGGACTACATAGGCTATAGCCAGAAAATTCAAAATATACGTTTCATTTGCCATAAAAATATCTCGAACATTTGGCATTTTAATCAAAAGCGTTAGTCATTTTAGAGAAAATCAAAATTTTCGAAAAAGTTTTCATGTAAAGAGTAGTTTAGGTTGCAGCGATTTTCTTTAAAGTCTTCGTGTTGCATCGTTGAAAGGTAAATACCAACTTTAGTTTTTAACTGGCTTTTCGTTTGTGAGTTCAGCTGTTCACAGTGAGACCTACAGACACATAGACATATGCGCGCGGACGTTTCTTTTTTTTTCTAAAAATATGCTCTTTTGGATTCAGGGGGCGTCAAAACATATACTTCCGTTGGAATCTCAACATTGCAATTTTGGGTCTAATACAATACTTCCCCTACTTCCTATACGCAGTAGAGAAAGTAAAACGTTTTTCTCACAATGTGTATATCCAACATGTATTCAAGTTCAACGTGCTCCTTGTGGTGCAATTTTATACCAACCAGTCGTATTCTTGCACCAGGGAACTTCATCATAAGTAATGCCACGAGTGATTGTCAATTTATCTAGACAATTTGACTATCGCAAGTTGCATTTATTAAGGTATTTCCGGAATTAAAGGTTCATATAGCCAGGAAGTGTTGTTTAAATGTTGTAATTACCAACCTCTTAAAAGAAAAATCTGATGTGTTGCACTCACATGACTTTCTCTACTCTTGTACTAACCATTCTAACAAACTCTTATTCCTATATCGCCATGTTAGTTAAGATAAACATTCGTACAAATTATCCTATTGCTTATGTCCTTGTAGGTGCAAGGGAGATATTAGAATACAGCAGGCTTTGTGCGATAGTCAAATCTTTTTGACCTTTGAGATTCCGTTCTCTTTGCACGATTAACATAAAAAAATGAACAACGTTGTTGCAATTCGCTAAGCTCAAGTTTTCCGAAACTCACACACATAACAAGGAATATCTCCGAAATGGTTCACCCTACAAGAAAATTTATTGAGACATAAATTGTGTATTTTACCAAGATCTACATTTTTTGTGTGGTATGATTTGGTCTATCTCTAACGGTTTATCAGTTATGCAAAAGTCGTCCAGAGTAAATACGACTACAGGGGCTATAGCCAGAAAATTCAAGATATACATTTCATTTGTCATAAAAATATCTGAAACATATGACATTTTAATCAACATCGTTAGAGCCATTTTCAAGAAAATCAAAATTTTCAATAAATTTTCCATGTAAAGGGTAGTTTAGGGTGGGGCTATTTTCTTCAAAATCTTCGTGTCGCATCCTTGAAAGACATTAAACTTAAATATCAACTTAGGTTTCTAACCGAGTTTTCGTTTTTGAGTTATGCTGTCCACAGACTGACAGACACACACACGGACCTTTTTCTAAAAATGCTTTTTTTTTGGATTCAGGGGGCCTCAAAACATATATTTCCGATGAAATCTCGACATCGAAGTTTTGAGTGGAATATAATACTTCTCCTACTTAACAGTAGAGAAAGTAAAAATGAATCAGGTATACATACATAAGCGTCCATTGACACGCTCTATAGGATTAAATAACACTGAACTTGACTAAGTTTATAATAATTTCGTTTTAATACATTTGTCAAACTGATTCCAAACATATTTCCTGTTGTATTCTGTGTTATGAGATTTCCTTCTTTCTATTTCAGCATTAGATTTTATACATTTAACTCTAGTGACTCTGTTGCGTTAAATTAGGTAAGGTGTTGCAGCACAGTGCACCTAGATTTTCTTACCTGATCATAACACAAGAAAAGCAGAGGAGGTGATAATTAAAATTCAGAGGAGATGATATGAAAGTTGATACATTTTTCCCAAATGAAGGCTGTGATTGGTTGAAAATTGAGATTGGTATGCGCCTAGCTGGTTCATTTCATACAACTCACATATGAGTCAAATAGTCATTGTAATACACAAAAGATGTCAGTGGAATTTATAAGCAACTGATTATGAATAGTACCTACAATATATTTCACCTCTAAACTAAAATAACATGAATTAGTAATCTATATAATTTTTTTACTTTCTCTAGCGCGTACAAAGTACTGGTATTGCATTCCACCTAAAAATTAAATTCTAATATTTCACTGTAAATACAAATTTTGAGGTCCCTGAATAAAAAGCAAGGTTCGTATTTGTGTATATGGTATTGTGCACCTGTGCATCTGCTCTTGAGCAGCATAACTCAAAAACGAAACATTATTCAAGTACAAAAGCTAGTATTTAAGTTCAACGTGATGTAAGGATGCGATACGAAGATGTTCAACAAAATCACGCTATCTGAAACTATCCTTTACATGGAAAAGTCTCAAAAATGGCTCAAACGATTTTGATTAAAATACCACATATTTAAGATATTTCCATTACAAATAAAATGCACATCTTGAATTTTTTGGGAGTACCCTCTGAAGTAACTTTTGCGTAACTGGTAAAGCTTAAGAGACAGACAAAAACTTACTGCACAAACATATAAATCTCGTTAAAGCACACAATTTAGGTCAAATACTTTTTATTACTGTTCTCAAATGTGAAGTAGTCATTCGTTTTTTTGCTTATCCTGGTAATGCTTTACAAGAATACAATTTCATTGTCATCACATGACGACCAGGTCTTAAAAGATTTAACTATCGCTTAAGCTACTCATAGATATTCTCTTCTTTCCTTTGTTTCTACAAGAAAGTATGTAATAAAAGCTTATTTGCAAATTTTCGTCTCAATTAACATGATTCAAATACAACAATAAACGTTTGTGAGAATAATTTGTAAAAGAGTGAGTAGAGAAAGTCATGTGGGTTCACACGTCAGATTTTTATAGTCGTACTCTTTTTAGATATATCAAACATTTTAAAACTATACCGGAACAAGCTCTTTTTGTACCGTAGTTAAAAGAACGAAAGAAATAACTTCTCTAAAAAAATTATTTCATACATTTGCATAAGAATTGTCAATTAGTTACATATAATGGTAATTTCAGTATGTGGTGAAAGAATGAAAGAATCAAATTGAGGATTCTTAGGTTTATGAAAATAAATGTTCCCCAAACCTTCAATCATCGATTGGCAGTAAAGCTTTTTAGGTTCCGCCATTTTAAAGGTCTAACATAGGCTTTAAGTGTCATGTGTGCTACATATAAACGCCCCTTTATTACTTAAATTTTCTGCAGTATTTGAACAAAATATGGACCAAAATAGGCTCAAAAACAACCAAATTCATCGGAAAGGAGTGGTTAGTAGCATCTAGCCGCAAGGGAAGAGGGGGGGGGGGGAGGAGACAGAGAGAGCTTTCTAGACAAAAGGGGGAAGCTGTGACAAAGGTAACCTGATTCATGAAGCATGTGTGTAGAAAAAATCTGATGTGTTGCACTCACATGACTTTCTCTACTCTTGTACTAACCATTCTTACAAACTCTTATCCCTATATCTTCTTCGTGTTAGTTGAGATAAACATTTGTACAAATTATCTTATTGCTTATTTCCTTGTAGGTGCAAGGGGAATATTACAATACAGTAGGCTTTGTCCGATAGTCAAATGTTTTAAATTTGAGATTCTGTTGTCTTTGCACACTTAACATATAAAAAAATGAACAACGATGATCCATTTCATGAAAGTTCTAAGTTTTCCGAAACTCACACACATAACAAGGAATATCTCCGAAATAGTTCACCCTACAAGAAAATTTATTTAGACATAAATTGTGTATTTTAGCAAGATCTACATGTTTTGTGCGATACGATTTGGTCTATCTCTAACGGTTTACCAGTTATGGAAAAGTCGTCCAGAGTAAATACGACTACAGGGGCTATAGCCAGAAAATTCAAGATATACATTTCATTTGTCATCAAAATATCTCAAACATATGACATTTTAATTAAAATCGTTAGAGCCATTTTCAAGAAAATCAAAATTTTCTAAAAATGTTCCATGTAAAGGGTAGTTTAGGGTGGGGCTATTTTCTTCTTCGTGTCGCATCCTTGAAAGACATTAAAGTTAAATACCAACTTTGGTTTTTAACCGACTTTTCGTTTTTGAGTTATGCTGTCCACAGACTGACACACAGACTGACACACAGACACACACACGGACCGTTTTCTAAAAATGCTCTTTTTGGATTCAGGGGTTCTCAAAACATATATTTCCGGTGAAATCTCGACATCGAATTTTTGGGTGGAATACCATACTTCCCCTACTTACCAGTAGAGAAAGTAAAAACTGAGTTTTTCTCGAGTTTACTTTTTTTAATACACCATGTGTTCTATGCGCAATAAATTTTGTGCAGTGCTCTTAGAATTTTCCCAGCACGTACTCCATTTATGTGACACAAAAAAGTTTAAAAAAGTATTTTCAATCTTCATCAAAGCAAACAAATTAATTATTTTAAAAGTAACTATGGAGTTGATAAAATAATAAAACTGTTGTGATGCTTTAGTTTTTGAGGCGCATGGAATATTTTGAATATTAAGGTATTTTCGCATTGTGAATAATTAATGAATTCCCTCAAAACCAACAAACTTTGTGTGGTAGTTTATAACACAAACACTCTTAAGTGTGTAAAGTACTCATTTCATATTTATAAAAATGTAGAAAATTCAAATTTCAGTCCCAGGGTGCCTTAAGAAACATAGAACCTGAATTTTTCACTGGTTCGTCTCCTTAAACATTCACTTTAGTGTTACCTGCATGTGCTGTAACTTTTTGTTGGCAAGTGATTAATGTAAATGAGGAAAAAAAGGACGTACAACTGGTCCCTGCGGTGGTCCATATTCATTAACTAAGTAAGATTGTTTTAGATAAGTGGAAAGAGTTTTTGTGCAGCAGAATGTTCTGGCACCTTTAAAGCCTTGAACTTGCCACTGCAGCGTCTAGTGGGGAAATTCTGACTCTACTTTATCACTTACTGCATTAATGGGACACACGTTAACAACCTGGCTCTAATGAATGCATGACACTTTACTGTTCGGGCGTCTGTCGCCAGGAACATCCTGCTATATTAGTGTTTATGCGTCTGTCTACCACTCAATTTGTTTAAACTGCCACTTCACATAAAAAAAATACTGTAGCAGGTAGCTTGGTAAATATAGCGAGCTGAATTCCACAGCCACAAGTTGCAAATCATCAAATGTAATAACAGCTAGTACGGAATATTGCCGGCTGAATGGCAGTGGGCCATGCATGCAAAGCAAAAAGTGTTATAGGTGGCGGTGCATTTCATACCGCAAATTACGAGAAATACTTTATTGCTTTGTTCATTTTCGAATAAATAAAGCGAATCGAGAAGTTCCATTCCTGCCTCTGGATGAAAAACTAGAAATGTACGCTTTTAGAACGTCCAACACAGTTTCGAAATTTTGCTTTCTTTACTATTTACCTATAGTAGAGAGAAGGACAGACGCGGAGGGGGACTTCGGTGCTTCGACCTCAGAGATGTCTTGGGCCAGTGCCCCAGGAGGGAGGGGTGAGGCGAGAGGAGATAGAGGGTGGCCAGACCACAGGACGGCAGGTACAGCAGAGGGCAGGGTTCCTACATTTTCCCAGTTAGAAACTCCCTGACCCCAGCCAGTACAGCGGTCCCCCACCGGTTCGTGCAGAGCGCCGCCTGCAGGGGCCCTTCCGTGGCTCAAGGACCCCGGTGTGGACATGGCTGCCGTGACTCTGAGATTTCATCCCACCATGCTACACCTGAACTCCCGCAGACACTTTCTGAAATACACCAAATGCATGACAGGATGAATGAAATGGAGGGAGAGAGAATTCGGGGAATGAAAGTAACCTACCCAGCATACCCCTGGCGACCCGGGAAAAACGCCGAAGAATCCCGTGGGTTAGGTAGGTTGGTCGCGGGAAACCAGCACACGTCACCACGCAGCCATCTCACGTGGTTTACCTATAGTAAGTACAAGTACTACATTCCATCCAAAAGTTTGATGCCGAGAGTTCACTGGAAATAAACGTTTTTGGGCTCCTGAATAAAACAAATTATTTATAGAAAACTGTATGTGTGTGTGTGTGTGTGAGAGAGTGGAGTGGAGTGGAGTGTTAAATTTAAGGGCCCGTCGACAACAAGGTCATTTGGGCCCGGTGTGAGAGAGTGAGAGAGAGAGACAGACAGGTAGAGACAAAGAGAAGCATAACTGAAACTTGGTATTTAACTTCGTCTTCCAAAGATATTACCAGGGCGAGGCATTTCAGCACCTGCCTCTTCAAGTTTAGTGCACACGGACCCTAGCCCACGAAATACCGGTCAGCGACAACATAAACAAAGGTGAGTTTGCGCACTCAATCAAACGACGTGCAGTGGCGTATAAACTAAACCCAGTTAATCTGAAATTATATGTTAAGTCACAGAGTAGACTTTAATTGCATATTGAGATAAAACAATGAAAGTCGCTTAAGCTATCCCGCGAAGTTCCCAGGCCTGCTCTAGAGCCCAAAGACACTCTGTAATATAAACTAGTGACGTCTTAAAAGCAAAGAAAGGTTTAGAAACAGCCTGGTGAAAGAAGTGGCTTTGAAAATTTAAGTGCAGTACATTGTTAGCCGCTAGATATTGGTTTGAACATAATGGAAACTATATTTATAACGGCTGATTTATAGACAACACTTCCGCTCCTCTCTGGAGTATAATGCAACTGTCGATTTACCGATATCGGCATCGTTATTGAGCAAACAGCGGCTCTGGAAAGAAATTGAAAGAGCTCGAGCAGAATGTAAAAATGTATCGAGGATACTGTTGCGCGGTTTCCTCTCTTCACTAGATTCAATACACAGTATTCAATTAACAATCTTCAATCAATTAGTCATCATATATGTATCTGCCAACATTGTATTGGCATTCATCAAAGAGAGTAGGTGAGACTAAAAAATTAATTTTTTCTGCAGTCTTGTTAATTGAAACTGTAATGTATTTTTATTGTTGTGGGTAAAATGCCTATTTTTACTTTCACTACGTATAGTAAAGCAGAGGAAATATTGTATTCCACCCAAAAATTCGATTTCGAAATTTCACCAGAAATATACGTTCTGAGCCCCCAGAATAAAAAAAAAAAAAAGCATTTTAGAAAAAGTTCCGCGTGTGTGTGCGTCTACGTCTATGTGTGTGTGTGTGTGTGTGTGTGTGTGTGTGTGTGTGTGTGTGTGTGTGTGTGTGTGTGTGTGTGTGTGTGTGTGTGTGTGTGTCTGTGTGTCAGTCGATGGGCAGCGTAACTTAAAAACGAAAAATCGGTTAAAAACCAAAGTCGGTATTAAAGTTTAACATCTTTTAAGGATGCGACACTAAGAGTTTAAACAAAATTCCTCCACCCTTAACTACCCTTTACATGGAAGATTTTTCGAACATTTTAATTTTCTCGAAAATGGCTAACGAATTGGATTAAAATGCCAGGTTGCGATATTTTTATGATGAATGAAACGTATATTTTGAATTTTCTGTCTGTAGTCCATGTACTTTAGCATAACTGGTAAACCGTAATAGATAGACCAAATCTTACTAGACAAAAAATTTAGATCTTGCTGAAACACAATTTACATCCAAATACTTTTTTTACCGAACCATTTATTGAGCAAATATTGAGAAAGCATGTATCCTCATTAAGAAACAAATCTATTGTATTACAGTATATCACTTTACTCCTTCATTCTCATCATCATCATCATCATCATCATAATCATCATCATCATCATATAAGAGTTTGATACGTGTTAAATACTCTCTGAAAGAATGTGAGGCCGGGCATGGTGCGCAACAAAGCACAGTTGGACCTGAGCTACTTCACGACACACACAAGGTCGGCGAGCAAACAAATGAGCTCAAGGTCTGGCTGCCTCGTGCGACTGTTTTGTGAATACGTGACTAACAATGAGCGCGGGTTTAACAAACTTTCGAGGGGTATTCAGCGGCGGAAGTGTCTATGGAAGTCGAGAAAGATCTATGTTACGTCATCGTCGCTATATAAGGAGGCGAGGAAACTACAGAGGAGGGAGTTACAGACATGAGTCGGTCAGTCTGTCAGTAAGTGCAAGACAGCTGTGTGTGTGTGTGTGTGTGTGTGTGTGTGTGTGTATGTGTGTGTGGGGGGGGGGGGGTACATACGTCCGTCGAAGTAAAGAAGTTTTAACAAGCGTCGAAGATTGTATCGCCGGAGTTAGTGTATGAGAGACAAAAAAAGTAAAGAAAGATAGTGAAAGGACTGAGTCAAGGCTACGAGAAGAAAATAGTTGTGAATTGTAACATCACGAAAGACTGTAAACTGTGTTACGAGAGAAGAGAACTGTGTTTTTGTGCAAAAGTGTAGAAGAAAAGAAAGAGACTTGTTTTAATTCAAAGTTGGCATAATTGAGAAAATATATCTTCCTTAATAAACAAATTTATTGTAATGCAGTACATCAGTTTGCTCCATCATCACCACCCCCACCGCCACAGCCACCGCCACCACCACCATTAAATACTTTCTGAAATAATCTTATATATTTAAACGAACTTGGAGACGGCTCTATTGATTTCAATGAAATTTTGTATTCAGATAGGATTTTGCTTATTAAGTTTATCTAAATAGGTGTAATTCCTGAAAAAACGCGATTTTACGCGTAACAGTCACAATTAGTCTAAACCTTATTTTGGCCATAATTTCTCTGTTAATGGGCCAATTTCAACAAACAAGCCAGGATATTAAAGGTCTCGTTAAGAGATTTCAGAAAATCTAAAGAAAATTGATTATATTAGTCAACGCGTAACAGTCACAATTATTCGAAACCTTATTTTGGCTGTAATTTCTCTGTTAGTGGGCCAATTTCAACCAACAAGCCAGGATATTAAAGTTCTCGTCACGGAAAGGGCTCCAACAATTAGGATGGAAATGTATATTTGGTTCACATTTTTATTTTATATTAATAAGTATCGTCTCCCCCCAAAAAACACGATTAAAAAAAGGAAAAGAAAAGAAAATCCGAGCAAAGCTCGGTCGCCCAGGTACTGGATCATTAAGTTAACATAATTTTACATAATGTGATAAATTAATGACCCAATATTTAAGACATGAAACTGAATGTTTTACAGGACGTGGATTCATGACAGCGCAGTTCTTTGATCTACTTCCATAAAATTAGTTATGAAAGAAAATAGAATATTTTCTTAAGTATATTATATAATCATTTAAATGCATCAACAATTGCTTGTTTGTTTAATTAACCAATGGTGGTACTTACAACAAAGTATGCCCTTTCCTTTCGTTAGTGCATGTCAGAATATTTCTTGGAATCTCTTAATGATAAAACGTGTACAGAAGTGTGAACTGAAGGACAGACATAGAAACACGTACTGTGTGGATTGGAGAGTGCGCTTTAGAGAACAAAACTTTTTCACGAAATTTGATCGTGTCCTGAGGGAAATTTAGTCAGAAGAGTATGGCAGCTCTGCTCCCAAATTGCTAGTGGGCGGCCGAAATGAAATTCAGCTCTCAAAGCGAGCCAGCCGATGTTAGGTATCGCATAAGGTGCGCTAGACTCTTAATTGCGAGGAGGAAGGGTGTGTGTCCCAAGGGTTTAATGATCAAGTCTGGTTCAGCAATTCCCATTAGTCCCATGGGGGCCTTACAGGGCCCCGATAATGAGGTTAAATTCTTTACATGGCACGTCAAAGCCAACCTCGGTCGCATCTTTGTGTCGCATGACATTTCACTTTCATCAGCGCCCGTCTGCGTCGGATTTTACTGCCACAACAAAAACCTTGTTATTACCAGTAAGCCTTGCTTAAATCAGGCTTCAAAAATACGGCTCTGCAGCGCCAACACTCAGCACACCCATCCTATCATTAGGGCAACATTTCAAGTCCTACACCAACAATGCTAAATTCATCACCCATCACAATCACCTCTTACTGGATGTAAGTAGACGCATACCTTTTGATATGATTTTATTCAATAAGTTTGTTTATTAAAGAAAATATAATTATTTCTCAAAAATATCAACCTTAAGGTTTGTTAATATATGCATACATAACCATCTCGTATCCACAACAGGACTTTATAATGGTTTTCATGAAGGGTATGAAGTCTATGAAGTAGTTTATTCCTCTATACAAGGATAGACGTAATTTTTTGTCATTGGCAGACAAAAAGATAGGGAATTAATTCTTTACCCTACAATCCGATCTTAAAAAATCTGATGTGTTGCACTCACATGACTTTCTCTACTCTTGTACTAACCATTCTTACAAACTCTTATTCCTATATCTTCTTTCTTGTCAGCTGAGACAAACATTTGTATAAATTATCTTATTGCTTATTTCCTTGTTGGTGCAAAGGGAATGTTAGAATATAGTAAGCTTTGTGCGATAGTCAAATGTTTTAAAGCTTTGGGATTCTGTTGTCTTTGCACGGTTAACATACAAAAAAGTGAACAACGATGATCTATTTCACGAAAGTTCTTTAATTGTGTATTTTAGCAAGATCTACATTTTTTGTATAGTATGATTTGGTCTATCTCTAATGGTTTACCAGTTATGCAAAAGTCGTCCAGAGTAAATACGACTACAGGGGCTATAGCCAGAAAATTCAAGATATACATTTCATTTGTCATAAAAATATCTCAAACATATTGTCGCCGCGCCCGCCGCATCTAATTGCCAACAACAGCAGTGTCACCCATCGCATTATTGTCGGCACTACCGCAAAGGAGCCGAAGGAAAGAGATAGAGAATGACCGCATTGTTGGGGCGCTTGCCGAAAGAGAGAACAGGATAGAGGCTACTGGAATCTTCTACTTTGTATCTCGCCGCAATAAGTGAACGTTCCTGAAGCTTCCAGAATAGTGCCTGGGAGATATAAATAGCGGTAAAGTGTGAGAAGAGTCAGTCAGACGTATGTGAAGGTTGAGTAGTCGTGCCGACGGAAAGAAGAGACGTATGTGAAGCGTTGAGGAGTCGTGTCGACGGAGAGGACAGACGTATGTGAAGCGTCGAGAAGTCGTGCCGACGGAGAAGGGACAGTTCTTTGTGTTACGAGTTCGGAGCCGTGCTGTTGGAGAATGGGAAAAGACTTTCTTACTGTTGCAACGAGTGTACAAAGTTACTGTTTACGGAAATAAAAGTGTGTCTTTATCTCGACTACATCTGTCTTCTTTACTTCACACCCACAACAACAAAAGTCACAATATGGTATTTTAATCAAAATCGTTAGAGCCATTTTCAAGAAAATAAAAATTTTCGAAAAAATTTCCATGTAAATGGTAGTTTAGGGTGAGGTTATTTTCTTCAAAATCTTCGTGTCGCATCCTTGAACGACATTAAACTTAAATACCAACTTTGGTTTTTAACCGACTTTTTGTTTTTGAGTTATACTGTCCACAGACTGACAGACACACAGACACACAGTCACACACGGATCTTTTTCTAAAAATGCTTTTTTTTTTTTGGGATTCAGCGGACCTCAAAACATATATTTCCGGTGAAATCTCGACATCGAATTTTTGGGTGGAATACAATAGTTCCCGCACTTACCGGTAGAGAAAGTAAAAATGTAGAGCAAATTAAGGAGCTTCATAAGGAAAGAAAGCTCACTATGAGTCTTGCATTGCTTATTTAAGAGACAAATACAAAATTTCAGATTGGGAAGTGATTGGTCTACCTTTTGGTGCTCGTGGAATGATTACTAAGTTTACTGTTGATCTGTTCCGACGCTTTGAATTGCAATTGTGTTTTAGGAGACATTAGTTCAGTGATTCTTTGTACATTTTACACAATCATTTCAACACTACACCAAATGAAATAAATAATTATAAATTGGTTACACATCCCTATTTCTAAGTATTATAAAAATTGTATGAATTATTACAGTTTATTTGTCAAACATCTTTACGTTGTACATCTTTTATCCTTTATTGTACATATGTAACATTGTATTTTTCTACAGATTTATTACCAGACTGTGCTTATGACAACTCTAAAATAGAATAACTATGAAACTACTGGATTTTATCCCACAGAGTCCGGATTTTGATAATTCTGCATAATTTTACGGTGGTGCTATGTGGAAAATTCACGATTGGTAATATTCTGAGTGAAGTTAAATCACTGGGTCATTTTTTCTGCGTTTTAAACATTTTATCTGATATGACTATATATCATGTTTACGTCATTTTTAAGGACAAATCCGAGTTTTGTAATTTTTTTGCGAGTTTGGTTGCATAACTCTTATATTCAAGTTTCAAAATCTCAATATCGAATACTTCTTGGAAAACACTTGGACTCTTCGCCCACAGATTAAGATTTTATTGTAAGACAAATTTGTCCTCTAAGGAATCATAGGTGAATCTACCTGCTCTTTTTTCACAAAGCTAGTGTTTGAGGCAATATGTGTATTTTGTCATGTCAAAAGCAAAAACAAGTATTTCCGCGAAAGTGAAATTCATATAAAGTTGGTGAAATCAGTAGTAAGTAATGTAAGTTCTGTGGAAGGTGAAGTGGGCAAACTTATCTTTGCTTAAAACGAAAGTACGTTGATCAAAAACATTAGATATTATACAGTTGCAAGATTGTTAATGTACTGCCAAGTAAGAAGTATTTCCTAGATGATGAAGAACCTTCTGTAAGAGTGAGTCCCTATTAGTTGACAAGAGACGGTCCTTCGAATTTGAAAACTTACAAAACTTGTTTATAACGTACTGCAATTATGTATCCGCTGATAAAGTATTTCACTCTTAATGTCATAAAGTCATCATTTTCAGATCTTTTTAAATGTTCTTTAGGCCATCAAAATCCAAACCCCAGTAACCACACCAGATTTGTTTATTTAACTAGATAAAATCAACACTCGAATGACATTTAATTGACTAACGATGGAAAGAAATTAGAGAAAGATTAAATAAATAAAATACTAATTAATTAAATTATTTGAGAACACTGCTTCTACAAAATGCTTCTGTTTCTCTTTGAGTGGTTGGATATCATGCTATTTTGGTGAAGAAAATTTTGAATATCTATGCGGAAAACAAATTAGTAGATGCTAAGGAGGTGACAAAATGTGGCATAAGGAGCCATGACTGGCTAAAACACGTTCATATCGGAGGTTTTATTGGTCAAAAGTAGTATGACGTGGTAATAGTGGCATAGTCATTCTAAAATTTAATTTAGCTAGCTTCATTAGTTTCGGAGAAAACGAGACATTTATAGTACCATGAGGCACCATTCACAGCAAAATCTATTTAAAGCAAAAATGGAGATAAACTCCCATATGTTAGCAAACAAGAAAGCAAATGCTTTGAACAAGAAGCTCTGCATCACAATATGATCTCCGAGTTTTTATTTACAGGAAAGAATTCATGTAGCATTACACGAATTTTTCTGCTCACACAGCTCTTACAAAATCTTACTACTCCATCTACTTCTTGTATCTGCAAGGGAAATATGGGAATATAGCAGGCTTAAACGATAATAAAATATTTAAAGAGCTGGTCGCTATGCGATGACTTTGACATTCCATTCTCCATGCATATCCATAACAAAAAATGAGTAAAACCTCCAAATTGAGAAAAGTTGAAGTATTGGAAAATTCACACAAATAACAAGGAATATTTGGGAAACGGTTCATTCCACAAAAAGGTATGTATTTCTATATATTGTGTCTTTTTAACGAGAGCTACATTTGTTGTGCTGTAAGAACATCTCTTACGGTTTACGAGTTATGCAAAAGTAGTCCAGAATGAAGGGGATTTCACAGTTTATTCCCATTTATACACTTAATTTAACATGAACATATCATAAACAATGGGATTTTCAATCAAAATCATTGGAGCCATTTTTTAGAAAATAGAGCATAATCAAAAGCATTTCCCTGTAAACGGTATTTTGGGTTGGAGGTATTTTGTTGATAATCTTTGTGTTGTATCCTTACATCCTGAGCATCTATGCTCAAATACCAAATTTGTTATTTATCCGACGTTTCCAGCTACGCTGTTCTCTTTCACTGTTTCTACCATCTATCTAATCTTATCTAGCCTATGTCCACATAATTTGTCAAATTTATCCATCTTATCTATTTATATATATTTTATCTATGTAATGTATCCAATCTGTTTAATCTTATCACTATCTGTATGTCTGTCGCACCACACACACAGACACACACACAGACACACACACGCACACACACCTTTGTCTGAAAATATCGTGTGTTTTTTGTTCCAGGGACGCTAAAATCTGCATTCTCTGAATATATATTTTGGGTTGAATAGTATAATGCATGTACTATAGGTAAACAATAAAGAAAGTAAAAACTGCGAATTTTATATACCAAACATAAACACGCAACTAATTATGGTTGCAAGGGAGACCAGCCCTGCTAAATTAATAGAACACCAGCTTTCGGCTATGGAGTTTACCTTTTACAGTGGCTAAAATTTATTAATTTAGCAGTTGATCTCCAGTGAAGCCATTAGTAAAGTTCGCAGTGAAAGCTTTAAGTCTTACATAAACACGCGACTGCAAATATTTCAAAATTTAGTTCTTACCCTGAGCAGAACTTCTCAAAGACCAGCTTACCTGAAACAAAAAGAGAAAATTATTAAGTTTGTGAATTATTATTTTTAAAAAGGAGTAAGTTCTCAAAATGGAAACATTTTGTACAGTCTACATAATATCCGTAACATAAGCAACAGTATATATTATTTATAAAGCTCGTTGTGTGCTCCAGATGCTATTCTGAAGCACTTGCTAGGTCAGTATTCAGGCATGCAAACATGGGGACTAAAATTCCTGCACCAGTCCAATTTCTGTACACCAACACTCCGCTTAGGTATACTGTTGCTAATTTTGAAATAACTATGCACCACTCTCTGTCTCTCTAGAGGGCATTAAAATAAACAAGGGCGTAAATTGTAACATAGCGTTACATTCGTAACGTTTTGTCTTACGTTCTGGTATTTAGTACATGTAGGGTCCGGCAGAGGAACGGGTGATTTTAAATTATTGTCATGTAAGAGAATGCGTACTTATTCATTGTTATTCTTGAGTTATAAGAGAAAATACAGTAAAAACGCCCGTTCCTCTGAATTACCCTGTATTTTAGGAAAACATTGTATGTTTCTATCGAGTTTAAACAAATGACATCCATGGATTTTCGCTTGGCATTTGTTAACTTTTCTTTTCTGGCGGTAATGTTTTTAATGTAATTCTGTTCACGCTGTCATGGCGGCAAGTTGGATTTTCTGCATTCACTACCGGTAACCTACTGCGTGATTTGTCAATTTTACTACCCGTACATGACTGAACTATAGTAAATGTTCTAGCCTTTGATATATGTATTTATTGTTGCAAAAATGGAATCTACTAACTTCACAATTAGAACCACCATGTTCAACAGGTGTTAGTACGATTTCATTTTATTTCCACATAAATAGTATTTCTTTTATTTACTATTGAGGAAAAAGGTATTATGGGGTACAAATATGTTAAGTGACTTAGAGAAACGCACAAATAAGAAATACCCGACAATAACGTACTGTCTGTTTACCACCTCATTGGTCTAAAGGGAATGAGGGGTAGGGGAAAGACATTCCACGCAGTGTAACGTCAGTTTCGTAAACATCTATACTATTAACTGACCGAAATTTTAATACTTCATTCTTTGGTCCTGCAGGAGGGAATGGGAAGTTGTTTGACTGAATTCTTCCTCAATTATTATAATGTTATTATTGGTTATTTTGGTTTTATTGGGCCACACTGTCGTGTACTTGTCCCCAAACATGTGTGATCTCAATCCTATAGGACTAGTTTGGGTCAAGGTAAAATGAATACTGTGACTTTTTGGTTGGGTGTGAAGTAAAGAAGTCAGATGTAGTCGAGATAAAGAAACACTTTTATTTCCGTAAACAGTAACTTTGTACACTCGTTGCAACAGCAATAAAGTCTTTTCAGATTCACCAACAGCACGGCTCCGAATTCGTAACACAAAGAACGTCCCTTCTCCGTCGGCACGACTCCTCAACCTTCGCATACGTCTCTTCTTTCCGTCGGCACGACTACTCAACGCTTCACATACGTCTGACTCTCTCTGTCGCACTTTACCGCTATTTATATCTCCCAGGCACTATTCTGGAAAGTTCAGTTATTGCGGTGAAATACAAAGCAGAAGATTCCAGAAGCCTCTATCCTTTTCTCTCTTTCGGCAAGCGCCCCAACAATGCGGCCATTCTCTGTCTCTTTCCTTCGGCTCCTTTGCGGTAGTGCCGACAATAATGCGATGGGTGACAAGAAGACGTATGCGAAGCGTTGAGGAGTCGTGCCGACGGAGAGGACAGACGTATGTGAAGCGTTGAGTAGTCGTGCCGACGGAGAGGACAGACGTATGCGAAGCGTTGAGGAGTCGTGCCGACGGAGAAGGGACAGTTCTTTGTGTTACGAGTTCGGAGCCGTGCTGTTGGTAACAGCTGACTTATTCTTAAAAGAATTGCACGATGTAACACTCGAGGATATATCACGTAAGAACGAAAGAGTTTGACAGAAAATATAGAAAAGGTAGAAGATGATCAGTGGGAAAAAGACGGAGTAGTTGAAAACATTCATTACACTTTATAAACTAAATATACTGCATTAACCTAAAATAGCATTTAAATTGTGCTATTTTGAGCGATTTGTTTGCTTTAATCTGGCGTGAATACGCATTCCAAGTTTGGCAACATCATTGTAAACGTGATTAGAAGCAAAACTGCTGCTTGCGATATCATTGTTAATCAGGAATTGTTTACTGATGTAGTAGCTGGCTGCATTCCTGCCAGGGACCTTCAGCTGGTGAACAAACTATAGACAAATGAAAATGAATGATGAAAATAGCCTGTGATGTCCCATTGAGGGCAATGGCCTCCTACAGGTAGGGGTAGCTGCTTTAAAACACTCACGCGGTGAGCTAGTCCGCGTAAGAGGGTATCGTACATAATACACTAAACATTGGATTGCACATGGTCACTTAATTATTGTTCTAGTTCTTTCCATTCCTGTCTGTTTCTGGCTATGGTGGTCCACTGTCTTCCTACTTGTTTTCTGAACAAGTCCAACCATTTGCGTCTTGGTCTTCCTGGGAGTCTCTTGCCGATGTAAGGGTCCCATGTGGTAGCTCGTGCCGTCCATCTGTCATCTTGCAGCCTCATCACGTGGCCGCCCCATTTCCACTTGGTCTTCGTAGCCTGTTGTGCTATGTCTACTGTTGCTGACATCTTGTGTGTCAAGGTGTTTGGTATTCTATCTTTCAGAGAGATGCCAAGGATCTTCCTCTGCATTTTCCTTTGGCATATCTGTAGAGTGTTTCTCTCTTTGGCTTTGAGAGACCATGTCTGACAACCGTATAATAGCACTGGAAAAACACAGCTTTCGAGTGTCTCCATTTTGAGTCTCCTATTCATGGATTTGTCCAGAAATATGAATTTTAGGGCCCGGAAAGCTTTCCAAGCTAAGGAAACTCTTCATTTGATTTCTTTTTCCATTTTGTTGTTAAAGGAAATTATTTGTCCTAGGTATATGTATTGAGATACATACAGCAGCTCCGTTCCTTTAAGATATATTGGGGTTTCTAATCCATTTGTCATTAGTTGTGTTTTAGATTTGTTCATTGTGAGTCCTGCCATCTTACTTTGTGTGTTAAGCTCCTACCTCCTCAGGTAGACAAATACTTGCATTTAATTTAGATTCTATACTAGCTATGCTCCCCTTTATATATTTAATATACATCGATAATAAAGCTGGTTACAATAGAATGCACCTTACTTAAGAATTATTAAAAGGTTCTGGCATCCAGGAATGTCCCTACATATTCTGAATAAAAGTTAATCAGAGATTTTGATTCTGACTTCAGTGCACATTTGTACAGTAGCATACTAGATAAGTTCCAATAATAGATATTTATGTATTAAGCATGAGTGTCGGCAGACTTTTTTCCAGGGGGGGGGGCCACATGTTGGAAATTTGCAACCATATAATATTAAATCATTATTTTGCTGTCAAAATTTATAATATTTGTTGCAGATAACCGTATTAATTTGTGCTAAATAAAAATTATTCTTTACATCAAAATTAAAATAATAGTTTAATAGTCAGTAACTGGCTGCACATTAAGTTTACTAACTTCCAAGAGGGGGCCGCGGCCCCCCTTGCCCCCGTTTCGCGACGCCCATGGTATCAAGTTCGCTAGAGCTTTTACTTCCGTAACTCATACAACAGCTTTTAACAAAAGCTCTCTAAATAAAATAAAGAAACGCAATATGCGACCTATTATATATATATGGCACATTTATTCATTTGTTGACATATTCCCACAGCCACCTGATTCCTAAGCCATGAAATGTACCAACGCCTCCTACGAAGAGTGCACCCTAACACTATGAAATGAGGATGTAAATGGCAATACTTATTCTGTACGCTCGTTTCTAAACAATAAAATTGTGGCTGAAAATATAGGTTAAAGGTCATCGTTGTGATACAGTTCAAGATAGTAAATTGGTTGGTAGCAAATCCGCACCCCGCTTTAAGGACAGGAAAGTGACTGTGATTTGCCTTGCACACTAGCTACCCCTTTTCCAAAGCTAACAACGCATTCTTTTACTTAGAAAGCACAATACTGCACTAGTCCCAGGTCGTGGTATAAGTCACAGAGATAAAGGATTCTGATTACATATCATGTGTATCTTTAGAACACTACAATATCTTATTTTGTACACTCGTGTACAAAACTCATTGGTTTCATTTGCCTGATTACATTAACAGCAGTGGTAATAACAAATGGACAGTGTAGTATTGCACATCCTTCACAATCAACAACTGAAAAAAGAAGAAAAGATAGACAGAGAGAAATACGGCGAGACTTTCCTACGGAGCCACACTGTACACGTTTTGATAGTGCAGCAAATGCTTAGGCATAACACATGAGCGTCGGCAGACTTTTTTCCAGGTGGGGGGGGGGGGGCACATGTTGGAAATTTGTAATCAGATAATATTAATTCATTATTTTATTGCCAAAATGCATAATATTTGTTGCAGATAACCATATTAATTTGTGCTAAATAAAAATTGATCTTTACATTAAAATTAAAATAGTAGTTTAATAGTCAGTAATTGATTGCACATTAAGTTGACCAACTTCCAGGGGGAAGGCGCCGCACGCCCCTCCCCCTTGCACCCCGTTCGCGACGCCCATGGTATAACATTGAGGTGATATCAGTGGCGCACCGGTTCAAATTTGTTGTACAAAATCAAAATCAGGTGTTCTAGGACTATACTGTGCTATGTGCAACTGTTCCCTTAGCAGTCCTCTATAAAATCTTAAAGTTAACCGGTCAGGTTATGAAACACCACGTATATTACTATTGTGATTAAAACCAGTATTTACGTTGCTAGCAACTATGAAACAATTGATATACTTCATAACTGCCGGCCCTCATAGCCGTGGTCGCTAGAGCCTCCGTCTCTGGACTCCGCCGCATAGAGGGTCGCGTGTTCGGGTCCCGCCTCTGGTATGGGTGCGTGTGTGCGTGTATGTGTGTGTTCGTGTGTATTTTATAATTCACTAAACAGCAAGTTTCCAAGTGCACTATACTGAATCTTATTTACGGTCGTCATTAGATGAAAGTATTTTTAAAAGCCGCAACATAGCAACACCTCGTCTCATTTAAAGCAAGCCGAAAGGTCTTTAATGCTGACCCAGCAGGCAAGTGAAAGGAAAAGCCGGGGAAGAGAAAAGGGATCTCTCTGCCTTTGTGCCGCGGAGGGAAATGAGAAAAAGCAATGTTGGCACAATGTGCTATTGTTCCCAAGTGAACTTTTCGTCAATAGACGCTCCACGCATAAACAAGGCAATTTACGACAAAACAATGGCGCGAATCCCCTAAGACATTGACTCAACAATAGGGCATGCAACAAGTGGGAGCGATTGTTGTCATGTTTATGTCCTAAGTCAACCTATCATGGTCACTCATAAAGCAATCCTTTCTGCGTGTAAATGAATACGGGATGTAACCAATTTTGCAGAACTGTGATTAAAACTCCTGAAATTGAAACTGAGATTGTATTTTTATTTATTTGCTCTATTCTTTATCCATTTACATTTGTAACTGTTCTTATGTCCTTTTACAAATACTTAATAATATTAATTATATGCAAAGGATATACGTTCTGTCCATTAATCAGATGGGTAAGCGATTGGAAAAGGATTTATCCTGTCTGCAACATTTTTCAATGTTTATTTAGCGGACTTTATCTAATGGCATTTTGTTCTTTGATCTGCCAATTTCGAAGAAATAAATAGTTTTTGTTCCAAATTGGACGCGTAATTTCACAGGAATGTGCAAAGATAATAGTTTGTTACTTGTAAGATGAGTAGAGTAACTTATTTCTGACATAGCTTCGGTAGTAGTTATGGGATATCGCACCAGGTTTCGAAATAATTAATCACTTAAACGAATTGAAGGAATACTCCGAGTGGCTGTTTCAAACGTAAAGTAAATCGACAAGGTTGCGTTGAGGTTGGTCGGGGAATTTATCTGGTTTCTGGATGTAAACAGATCGGGCGCTTTCGTTTTGGGTAAGGTTTTGGGAGAAAACGTGTCTGATTGGATTGCAGTTGTACAGTAAACATGGAAGGATAAGGCAGGGTATGTGTTCATGTTCTCAAGATGGACCGTTACGTTGTTTGTTTATGTCTTGAGCTAGGGAAAGTGACACCCACACAATCTGCAGTGTTGCCAGCTTGTTTTTGAGAAAACTAAAATATGTCCGTAGGAAATGGTCAGAGACAAAAACGTAAGATACAAAATGTGTTCCAAATTCCGAGATGAATCAGTGGTTTAAATTAATGTAATGACTTCCCTTCCACCCGGTAAGGAACATACATACACATACATACACAAACACTCTACTACACATGTTCTACTTTTTGTATTTTCAAATTCTCCTAGATTCAAATCTGCTTTGGTCCTTACAGTGTACAACCATGTGCGTATTTTAAAGCGAATATCCATTGTACGTTTTGTAAAATAAGATAGAAATGAACATAATGAAATGGTAATACATCAGATTTTTCAGATAGGATATTAAGAAGCTTATCAACTCGTTAAAGCTTGAAGCCAATTTAATGCGTTTTCTTTGTCAACAGTTTATTCTAAAGCATCCCTTAAGAGATACTCTTAGCCCATATAAGTAATTTCCAACCTTTGCTTCAAATACCCCCTAAAGCTGTTCTCCACCTGACTGGCCTGAAACGCAGACGTTTTAACGTCCAAATGAAGATAGAAATTGTGACGGAGTGAAGTTTCGCTCTGTAACCTTTGGTGCCGTGGAATAAAATTAGTTTCATGCTCGTGTTTTTCTCATCTCCAGCAAAAGGATAAAAAAAGTTTAATCCAGTTTTCTGTACATTATAAAACTGCGAAATTGCAAGGTCTTGCCGAAGTCTGGCGGTGGTTATTGCAATGGATGGGGTTGGAAGAGATGAGATAATGAAAAAGGGAGAGGAAGAGGGGGTGGTGTTGAAAGTGGCGAACTCAGGTGTTCCTGCGGACAAGGTGCTTTATTGGGCGAATTCAAGAAAGACATTTCCCGAGGTGTGCTAACCTCGTCATAATGACTTCCTCACAGCTTCTCACCAAGGCAACCTACCTTATAAAACAGATGGGCTTCTTCATGCAACTCCTGTGTACATATTGGCTATTCTTTTATTCCTACAACTAGTAAGTGACTTTTTAACTCAAGAATAGCGATTTATTTTATCCATTCGTACACTATGACTATAGGAGTTTTCATGTTATGAAGGCACAATTGCTCTTATGGAGAATCAGCGCGGCGTTGCCATGTATGTTGCGCCGATGTGATTACGGCGTTTGCTCACAACCAGTTTTTTTTTATTATTATTATTATTATTATTATTATTATTATTATTATTATTATTACTATTATTATTATTACTATTATTATTATTACTATTATTATTATTATTATTATTATTATTATTAATTATTATTAATTATTATTAATTATTATTATTAATTATTATTAATTATTATTATTAATTATTATTATTCCTATTATTATTCCTATTATTATTATTATTATTATTATTATTAATTATTATTATTAATTATTATTAATTATTATTATTACTATTATTATTATTACTATTATTACTATTATTACTATTATTATTACTATTGTTGTTACTATTATTATTACTATTATTGCTATTATTACTATTATTATTATTGTTATTATTATAATACCGTATAATAAACCCTTACCCTTTTTACATTCTTTTCTTAATATAAAAAATGTAGGCCTACTTACACCAGTCATCTTATGAAGTTCACTAACAATAAACGAGTCACTGTCTCCGGGGTTCTTTTTCTTTTAATAATCATACACCCTAAGAATTGTTTTTCGCTCGCTACTTTTAATAATTTCGCCTTTTCTTCTGTGATCCATTCCGCGCTGATCACTTAACTGCAATTCACACGATTACCAGAGAACTTGTAAAACTCGCTCACACATAAAATCCCCGAAACCTATTGAAAACCTCCACTGAAGTACAATCCCTTATCGGCCCTTCAACTGCCACACATCTGCTTTCCATCATATGCAAGACAGGAGAACCGGGTGTTGTTGGTCGTGTGCTTGGCGCGCTAAAAACATTTGGCTTTAAATGGTGATTTATGGATGGCTTGTTACTGGAGATGTTCTATATGTATATAAAAAATAACTTCGTTATTTCCTTGACAAGTTTGTCGCTGGAAGTTTTTACGTGGACTTACAGAACGAGAATTAGCCAGCGACGACATTTTCTACTCTATAAACGAAGAATCTCAACACTTTGTTTTAAACTTTAGTTTTTAAAAAAAA
Organism: Tenodera sinensis; assembly: GCA_030765045.1. Lineage (NCBI taxonomy): Eukaryota > Metazoa > Arthropoda > Insecta > Mantodea > Mantidae > Tenodera > Tenodera sinensis. The sequence continues at coordinate 290,679,810 of CM060962.1, read as the reverse complement.
ATATGTTTTGACATATTGATATAATATAAATACCAACGTGGCCTATAAAAGCAAGCAAATAATCCAGATTTTTTTCATTGCAATTATTTCGGTTTAAAGCCATGTTTAAACGTGCAGAGCGAGAAAGATGTTAAAAAATCTGCTTTCAACAAAATTTTACATTTTATTATTTTAAAAAAATGTACAATTGCGTAAAAGGTTTATCGTCCATACCACAGTATTCTTCGACACATTTTACACCGAAATGCATGTTCATACTTTATCTTAGTCACATTTGAAAACACGCAAATTTGGCAACGGCGCACCTCATTCTTCTATAAGAGTAACATGGTCCATAAGAGCCCGTTGTGCCTTCATGACGTGAAAATTCCTATAGGATCTGTGCGAGTGACATCATGTAAATTTATGGTGGGGGTAACGTCCTTGGTTCTTTGCAATAAACAAGACACTGCTGATAATGAGAGCGAGCACTGTGCATAATCACGCACTGTTCCGTGATTTTTACTGCACGGAAGTCGTTGAGATAATAACCTGACACACCTATGATCTTATAAATACAAAAGTGAACTCTACCGCTATATCGGGCATTCGCTACGTCTAAAAAATACCTCTGAATTTAAGACTCTTCAAAAAACGCAAGAAGAGCATTTTAAAGAATTTCTTCCCACCCTAAACTACCCTTTATATGGAACCTTTTGAAATTTATTTTCTCAAAAATGGCTCTGACAATGTTAGTTAAAAATTTAAGATGTTGACATGACACCCAAAGGTGTATTTTAAACCTTCCGGCTTTAGCGTTTCAGACGGAATTTTGTATAACGTTTTGGTAAACGTAAAGAAATTGACCATAACCAGCAACACTAAGAATGTAGAAATTTTAAACCATATAGTTTATTTAAAAATGTCTAATGTTTTGCAGCATTAGCCAGTTCCAATGTATCCGTTTTTATTTACTTGAATTTTTCCAAGAATCTGTCAAGTTTTAAAGCGAGTCGATAGATGGCAGATACATCATTTCAAACCCAACACACTGATACCCCCTTTTAAACATGTATCGATTTGGTATCTCCTATCCTCCATGCAAGTACAAGAAATGTGTTTTAAAACTTTCTCTGCTAACGTTTATCTGGATTAGAAGAAGTAGACCGAAGAAGAAGCTTCTCTAGGAATAAGAATAAGATTTTTTCTTTGCGTTAGCCTTTTTCGACACATCCCTTGTCGTAAGCTTACAGTTTTCCCAGTTCGCATTTCTTAGTTTTTTCTTTCCACCGCAAGAGTTCGACCTTCTACCACCACTAAACATTTGAATACTGCATTCATGTATTTTATTTAACATATTGCTTAGTCTGGGGCCTGTATCGTCATAGAAGATATATGAATACAATGATATACATAAGCTGGGCTATTCTCCGTGATAACAAGCTTATATAAATCGTGCATTAGTAGAAGAGTATTACATAAAAGAGTCTGCTGAAGAAGAAAAGAGGGTTTAACAATGTGACAAGGAAATTTCCGGAAATACTGTATAAAGAAAATCCGTTTAAAAGATGGAGTTGATGCCAAACCAAGCTGAAAGAAGGGGTAGTGAAGATGTTAGGACGTAAACTGGGTCAGGGCAGCCACTTGCTGTACTTTTATATCGTTTGTAGACTACTTTCCTACACAAACAAGTCTTACTTTTACTTAATAGTCTCTACAACTTCATTGACTGACAGTTTTGGCCCTCCACTCTATGTGTGCGCTGATCCTACACTTCAATTATTTAGATCATTTATTGTACTATCTCCCCATACACATTTAAATCCGTCCTCATGTAGATACAACAAGTTACATTCTGTTTTTTATTGTCCTATCGTATGAAAGTGTGCATATATACATGGAAGATAGAGAAAGTATTGCATTTCATATGAAGATTACAACGGAAATACAGATTTTCACACCCCTGGGTACACTCCAATACCATCATTTTAGAAAAAGGCTCCGTGTCTATCCTCTCTGCCTGTCTGTCTGTCTGTCTGTCTCTCTGTCTGTCTGTGGATCTATTTAGTCCCGCACTCCCTCTCCCCCTCTGTCTCACTCTCTCTCCCTCTCCGTCTCACTTTCTCCCTCTCACTCCTTCTCCCACTCACTCTCTCACTCTCCATTTCACTCTCTCCCTCTCCGGCTCACTCTCTCACTCTGCATCTCACTCTCTCCCTCTCCGTCTCACTGTCACCCTCTCACTCTCTCCCTCTCAGTCCGTCAAACGTGTGTTTGTGTGCATTTGTGTGTGGTTGTATTTGTGTGTGGGTCTGTTTGTGTGTGTTTGTGTGCGTACAGCATAACTCAGAAACAAAAAGTCGGTAAAATGTCAACTTGACGTTTAAGTTCAGCATCTTGCAGTGACACGAAGATTTTCAAGGAAATCCCTTTCCCCAAAATACGCATCTTTTACTTAGAAAGTTGTCATTTCCCCAAAAATAGAGCTGATTAAAGGACATAACTTATACCATCCTTGTAGTAAACTGTTTGCGAGATATTCCTTGTTATTGGCCTAAATTTTCCTATTTTTTCTCCTAGTCATGCAAACAGTACACAAGTTCTCATAATGACCAGTTCTTAAATACTTTTTTTCCTTCTTGCTCCGTTTATATGCCGTCTTCAACAACTATGGTCAAACCCGTCGTCTTTTCCCTACGAAAAATTTAATTACTTATCGACAGTTATATTCATCCACTCCTTTACTATTTTTGTAACTTGGGGTTTGTTTACGTTGTGTTTTGTTTATAAACACTAAAGTCACACCCTCACACACATTCACACCCTATTTCATACCTCCAGACTCTAGGGTGGATGGCGAATAATCCTGCGTAATTTCCCATCCTACATCTGGGAGTGAAACCCGGGAACTCTGCTTAGTGGTTGGCAAAGGCAGTCTCAAAACATATGATTATCGCTCAAGTCGTTGTATTTACAAGGTAATATGTAATAAAACCATTTCTCAAATGCTTATCCCAATTAAAACGAAGAAGATAGAAGAATAAGCTTCAAGAACATGTTGAAGAATGGGTAGAGAAAGCCATGTGAACGTAACAGTTCAGTTATTTTTTATTTTGTTACATAGCCTTTTATTATTCTGTATTTGCTCATCTTTAATTCTCTCATGAAATATTACCAGGATCTTTTTTTTTCAAATACTAAAAGGTTGTGTATTATAATTTAAAATTATTTTAATTTCTCTCACATTGTCAGATTCGTTAAACAACCAGGTCTCCCAACGATATGCTGCTATTGGCTTTATAACTTTATTCTTAATTTTCTTATATTCATTTACTTTCTCTCTTAAATACATCTATATTTAGGTGCAACTATATTTCAGTTCTCTTTCACCTAACGAGAAACATTAGACAAACATTTTAGGAATGCTTTATACTTGTTGTGGATACAGTAGGCTTCAGCGATAGTCAAATATTTTAAGAGCTGGTCACTACGTGATGACTTTGAAATTCCGTTACCTTTGTATGAACAAGAGAAAAACCGTATAACGAATTATTATTTGAGAAAGGTATACGTATTTTAAAAATGAGACAAATAACAAGGAATATCTTGGAAATGGCTGACCCCACAAAAAATGAATAAATTGATTTCTTTAACGCGGTCTACATTTTTTGTATAATAACATGTACTTTATCTGTTACACTTTACCAGTTATGGAAAAGTTATCCAAAATGAAGAAGAGTTCTGAGGATGTTGTCACACAATTCAAAATGTAAATAAATGATTAAATAACCCCGAAAGTTCCCTATGGGGCAAGGGCCCCCTAACAATAAAATTATGGTAGATATACACAGTTATATTTCATTTGTCATGAAAATGTATTAAACATATGGTATTTTAATAACAAAAAATCGTTAGAATCATTTCTGAGAAAATCAAATTTTTGAAAAAGGCTGATTTGGAGTGGGGGATATTCTTGAAAATATTCATATCACATCTTTGGAAGATTATGAATTTATTTAACCGATTTTTCGTGCTTGAATTATGTTGTTTACTGACAAACAGGCCTTTTTCCAAAAAATTATATTTTATTCAGGGGCTCTCAAAATGTGTAGGTATTTCCAGTGAAATCTCCATATCACATCGAAGAACATATCTTTTCTACTGCCAAGTAAATGGTACAGAAATTAATAAACTATAATGGTTAGAGAAACTCATGCAATATAAAGTATTGGATTTCTTCCTCTTTTGGTTGTGATTAGAGTTGTAAAACTACCGTAGACTATCATAAGTAAGTGTAGACTATGGTAGTTTTCCTGGCAGAATTGGTCATTAGGAACCTGCCCACATTACCTGCATGTTAATTGCGTTGCATATGTATCGGGCGTTGTTTGCCTTATGTGATCATGTTTTACTAGATATGCTCTAGAAACCGGAAGCGTTGAACGTTGGACCTTCTTGAAACTGAGAGAGGGTATGTAAATGGATGCGTAAGAATACGCATATGTGTAAAAAGGGCTAAAAGTTTCAAAAAGTGACTTTTCTTTTCTTTTATCGGTGTAACTGATTGCCTGTAATCAGTCATGTCCATTTAAATCAATAGTTTTATTATGCTTGCTACCGCTTCAAACTTAGTTTTCTCATGTTTTTATTTTTATCACTGTTTGCTCTTTACAGTGCTGTACATGATGCAGTTTTCAGTCCATATGGATGGAATTTAATGTACTTGCTTGGAAATAACATTAGAAGGAAATGATACGATAATGTTTTCATAACGTGAGTAACTCCTGAGTAATTAAATATTAAATTCTACATTTCGAAATTTAAATGAAAAAATGATGAATTTGAACTTTTAATTTTTATCCAAACTAATAACAAAATTAAGAAACTATCTAATCAATATGTTAGCATTCAATTTAAAAAAACTTAAATAAAAATTATTAGGCTTTTTAAATCAAAACTACATCATGAGGAACCATTTATAAAAATTTTAAAAAATTATAATAAAATATCAATATGTTAGCAACTTATTTGAGTAAATGTATGAAATTTGGCAGATTTACTACTCACCAGTGGTGGTTGTATTAAAATTCTAAATAAAAAAAAAAAAAAAAAAAAAAAAAAAAAAAAAAAAAAAAAAAAAAGCTATAGATTTTCAAAATTTCACAGCTGGGTTTCCTTAATATAGGGCACATTAGTGACTTTAAAAACTCCTCTAAGTATACTACAGTTCAGATCTAAAACACTAATTGTGGCCACGAGTAATGTTATTTTGAACCGAAAAGCACAATTTTTATTTTAATTAGTGATCAAAGACCTGATCTCAGTTTATGTTTCAATTGCTTATTAAATTTCTTCATTCTTTGCTTTATGTTTGTTTATGTTTAAAAGAAACTGTCTGCGTGTGTGATTCTCGTTCTAAGCACTCTGTTTAACCTTTGACACATTTCTTGAGGAAAGATATGCCCATTCACGGAGGAATATTTCCTGATACTTTCTTTGAAATACGTCTGTTTTTTCTTTCATGCCTTCTTGCCGTTTGATGCTTTTAGGTTGCACTTAAGATGTGTGAACAGGAAAAACCTCCGACTATGATAACCCGAGTCTTTTGTGAAGCCGACCCGCCACTGCCAGGGAAATGGTTCCGTTTTTGTGTGCTGCACGGAAAAAGAGACGGCAATGAAAGTGCAATACAAAGGATTGAGTAAAGTGTAGGGGCGGTAACAGTTCCCACCAAATCCTCCATCTCTCAAGGGGTTAACGACAAAGGTCATCACACGGTGTTCACACTTATTCAATACCCACTTCAAAGTTGCCCCACATTTTCTCTTCTTTGTAATGTTTCCACATCTGTAGACTCTGCATCAATTGATTCTATTTAAACACAGGTGTTTTACTCTAAACATTCTCTTCTCTTTTCCCATTTTCTTATCGCCTATCTTACTAATAGTAATACTAGATATCTTTAGCAGCAGAAGCTGCTAAATAACCCATACTCCCTAGAGTCCAGGAATGTGAATTTCCTGCAGTAAGTTAATCCAAAGTAATGGAAAAGCGAAGTTCAAAACCACCATTAAGCCAGTGGACACCATTGTTGTTCTAAGAGGTGATATGACCTTCGATGTCAAAGGCGTTTTCCAAATGGAACATTAAAAAACTTACAGTGGATGCAGAAAGACAATGAGTAGAAAATGTGATCTGTTAAACTCACACAACTTTCTCTACCTATTCAACATGCTATTCTTAATATGCTCACTCTTTTATCTACTACACGTTAATCGACATAAATATTTGTGGATATGATTCTATTAAATCTGTTCTTTTAGGTAGAATTAGAATAAGGTATTACAATACGGTAAGGGATAGTGAACCTTTTAAGACCTGGTCCCTAGGTGGTGGCTTTGGAATTCCATTTTAAAGTACTGGAAAATTCAAACCACTAACAAGCAATATCTTGGAAATGGTTAACTCGTCAAAAAATGTATTTAACAAAAATTCTTTGCTTTAACGAAGCCTATTTTTTGTGCTGTAAGATTTCGTATAAGTCTTAGGGTTTCAAAGGTCATTAGAAAGTGGAGAGCTTCAGAAGCTATTTTCAGAAAATTTAAGACATACATTTTCTTTAGCATGGAGATATGGTAAACATATGATATGTGAATGAAAATAGTTAGATCCATTTTGAAAAAACAGAAGATTTTGGGAAATATTATCTACAAAGGATAGTTTGGGATGGGGAGAATTTGTTGAACATCTTTGTTCCATAACCTTGGAAGACGCTGAACTTAAATATTGTATCTGGTATTTTACCCAGTATCCGGTTTGGAGTTACGGTGTTCACAGATACACAGTAACCTTTATAAATACGCTGTTTTTTATTCAGTAAGTCTAAATTGTGTATTTCCGGTAACATCTCGAAATCGAGTTGTTCGCTGGACTGCAATACTTTCTCTACATACTATGTACGTGGTAGAGGAAATAAAAATAACACCACTCTGATAGACAGGTTCCTTCAGAAACGCCTGCTTCTTCACGTTGCTGGTACTTCAGTTAAACCTCATCAGCGGTATGGTTTTCGACGCCACCATTCGAGTACTCATCGGCTATTACGACTTACTGCTCACCATCCGTAGACTTGAAGCCAATGAACACATTGTGGCGGCGTTTGCAGATTTCACTTAAGCGTTTGATAGGGTGCGGAACTACGGTCTTCTTTCTGGTAAACTCCATGAATTTGGCCTTACAGTTTATTTACTTCGCTTTATTACCAGCATATTACCCTAATTTTTCTGTAGATCTAGTAGCGACTCGCTTAATACCCCGTAAAATAATATCTTATTTGTCTCAGGGTAGCAATCTTGCTCCATTTTCTACAGCTTATATAAGGCAGAAATTGAAATTGTTTTTATTTATGAACGTTATGAACGTTATGAGTATTCTATATCGGACAAGAAAGACTATTTAATTTTACTCAAAGGCCTCTTTGTCAGCCTAAAGGTTCTTTTACGTGCTGTAAATCTATGATATGGGACCATTTACTTCCCTTCCGAAGGAAGCTATGCTAAGGGTTTCTACTGCCAGAAAAAATTCAATCGCCCTCCGCCGGGTGTGAAGTTTGAACCGGCGAACTCAGCAACCAGAGACTAGCACGTTCCCCTAGAGCATGAAGGACTATGCTGCTGATACACTTGCACTACCTTCATGAAGGACTGCACTGCTTGGTGACGATACAGTGAGTGATCTTCACTTGTCTATTTTATTGATACTGCATCTGCAACCTTACAACCTTCGCTCGCATATTGCCCTCAATACTAGTATCAGATAAAGCTCTTCATCTTATGCAGACCTCATACTCTAGTAAATATTCAACTCTGTGATACGGACGTGCCACGGTTTCCTTCTGATTGAGCAGTAAAATATCTTGGCGCTCACCTTGATCGCCGGATAACAAGGCATACGCACATCAACACTAAACTAAATTTTCTGCATAAGTTTTATCCAATTCTAAATCACAAATCCTCTCCAACAGTTGGCTATACTGTACTGTACTGGTATAAAAATATTCTACAGCCACTCCTGCTGCTAGTCCTCTTTGTGAGTGTTTCTCCTACTAGTCCCAACTGTTCCAGAACAAGATAACACCTTAGTTGCAATTTCGGTCTAATTATAAAAGGACTATACAGGCATGTAATATCTCATTGTGTACCAGTTCTCATTAGTTGAGATAAACCTCTCTAAGTGTGAGTTACTAACAAATGAACATGTTTGATAAAGTCATGTTCATACAACGCATGTGATTATGGTTTTCAAATTTTAGAGGATATGTATATTTAAACGTACTTCTACTTGCCCACGATTTGATTATAGTTCAAAGCAATGGATCTGCCTACAATAAGCAGTCCTTAAGCTTAACTAACTCTGTAAACAGTAATGAAAATGACTACTTCTGTGGTATAGTAGTTACATGTTAGCTCCTAAATTTAGAAGTCCTGATTTCCAACTTCAGGATGAAAACTGTCAATATTATAAAGAAGCTGACATATACATTTAATTTGATATTAAAATATCTTACACACATGGTACTTTAATCAAAATTTTAGCACCATTTTTGAGAAAATAAAGATGTTCCAAACTTTTCTATATAATGCATAGTTTGGGGTGACTAGATTTTTCCATCGAATCCTAGAAAGATGCTGAACTAAAATATCAAGTTTGGTATTTAACCGAGTGTTCGTTTTGTGGTTATGTTGTTCACAAACAGGCATCGCACGTACAGAGAACTTTCACACAAAAAAATGGTTTTTCTTGCAATCAGAGAGTCTCAAAGTATGAATTTCCAGTGAAGTGTCGATATTGAATTTTTGGATGGAGTACAATACTTTCTCTACTAACTGTAAATACGTAGTAGAGAAAGTAAAAAAAAAAAAAAAAAAAAAAAAAAAAAAAAAAAAAAAAAAAAAAAAAAAAAAAAAAAAAAAAAAATAAGCTATACTTTTTCATCATGCCTTTTGAATCACCCTATATAGTACAGATGCAAATGTAAAGTAACGGTAACGTAAGCCGCATTTTCCCATTAAGATGGCCGATCGTATTATGAACGATCACGCTGTATAACACAACATATGCCTACCGGCTCAGCATTATTTAGAGCCCGAATGTCCGCTGTATATTTCATTGAGGACCATAATGTACACAGAGTATTGAATTTGTGTATCAGCCGCCGTAATGAATATTAACAGGATCATAGGCAGAGGCAATGAAAGGTTAAATTAGAGGAATCGCTCGAGCTATTGATGGACTCTAACTGCTGGGGAAGATTAAACTCAACATTAGCTGCAATATCCCGCATCCCTCTCTCAACCATATTGACAAAATAACGTCACAGTATCCTCTCTGTTCTGTATACTCGTATACCACACAGTAAAGACAACCGACGCACGCGCATTCACTAACGTATTCACAATTAAAACAAAGGCTTTACTAATGATACCACATACAAGAGGAGATTATTGCTTTTACACTAAACTTTCGCTGTCAAAATTGAGAGAGAACGTGTTTCACCAACAGAATAAGATTAAAGGCCATTAAAATCAAAGCAAAATGTATAGAAAACCACATGAATAGCTATATGTTGAAAAGGTGTGTATTTAATTAGTATATTTGGATATGAGTGTGAGAAGTGCATTATTATACAGTGCTTTTCTCTGACACTGCGGCCAGCACACGGCAGAATGCACGTCAGCAGATACACCTGAGATCCCCGTAGTACACACATAATACATTGCGCTTGTTTGTGGCTCGTAACTGACTAAACCGCACTTTTATTGAAGCCATTATCCAGTTTCTCTTCCATGTTTATAAATTTACGAGTTTTAAACATTCCTAATTAAATTACGAGTGTTATTAGAGTCCAGTTTGTTTCGTTGCTGTGTATATAAATTTACGAGTTTTAAGTGATAATTAAGTTACGAGTGTTAGTGATCACTGCGTAGCTTTCCACAATGGTTGAGAACGATTAGCATTATCACAGAACATTTTAATATAACTCATGTAGGGAAGTTAGAGGGTATTTGAAACACAATTTCATACAAGCCAAAGGCATATACGAAGGGTGTTTTTAAAGTAAGTACCGTTTAAATATTTTGCCACTTCAGCGTTGCAGTCTTGATTTTGAACACGTGCAATTACTGCCTCCATTCATTAAGAAGCTAGACATAGCTCTGGGATATCACTACTTTGTGTTTTCGTATTGTAAGAGCGTTTCGAAATGTTCAAACCATTCGTACAGCCGGCCAACTGTGGTTCAATGATTCGCTTTTTGAATGCGAGAAATCTTACATTAGAAAATAAATTATGTAACGTTCATATGGGACGGTGACAATGCCCAGCCCTACACAGCCAAACAAACTCAAAACCGGATCGCATCATTGGTTTGGAACAATTATTCGAGCACCCTCCCTACAGTCCGATTTGAGACCAAATTATTTTTATCTTTTTCTTCATGTGAAGAAATCCCTTGGTGGAAAACATTTCAACGGTGATGCCGTAAAACGAGACGTATACATTTGAGTTTCATTACAGGCGCTATCATTCTTTGATGAAGGGATACAAAGCTGGGTTCCCATTACAAGTGCCTAAATAATGGCGCTGTCAATGTTTCTTTTGTAGTGTTTAATGCCCGCTTTTACTACATACGGCACCGCAAGCGGTGATACATGGTATGATGCAGCACTGGTGGAATGAGATAGCGGGGGAAACAGGAGAACCCGGAGGAAACCCGCCACAGCGCCGCTTCGTCCACCACAAATCCCACATGCGGTCGCCTGGATCGAATCCGGGCCGCTTTGGTAACAAGCGAATGGTCTAACCACTCGGCTACGACGCGGCCCGCTATCAATGTGGAGAAGCAGTGTAAAGTGTAAGGAAATTAATGGTACTAAAGCATTTGGAAAATACTGTTCTGTTATTTTTTAAAAATTATCCCCTCGTAGAATGAGGAACTATATTTTTGAACAAGCAATAAATGTAGAGTGTCAAGTAACGTATCTGTCTACAACAGCTGATCGACATTGAATGCTAGTCTTGATTTTTCTACTACTGCACATACTGCTGATAGCTCGTTAAAGTTAACTCAGGAAAAGTTTTAAGATATGGTTACTAGTAAAGGAGTATGTCCTCGCGATACGTGATTTTACCTTATGCGGTTTTTACCTATAGGAAAAATTGAAAAATTAAGTATATGCAACAGATACATCGGGCATTTCCTGAGAAAATGGTAGAAATGTATGAATAGAGCAAGACAATAATTCCAACATCTCTTATATGTTGTACTTTTAACTATATGAGAACACCGACAACGCTTAGTATGTTGTGCGGGATGACAAACTGACTGGTTTTCAAATAGGAACTCCTGTCCGAAGTTTGAGAACGAACGGTTGTGACAATTTGCTAACATTCGTTTTTAGCATCTCAATACGGAAGGTATGCAACCTTTAGACATCTGTGTACTAGCATGAACGACCTGAGCATAACATTCCTGCGAATGCGCAGAATTCCTTCATAGAGTCCTTGGTGCGTACCGTACTGCGTTACTTCGTAGTTTCCAGCACAGTAACTTTTACCAACAGCAGTGTGACATGTACCAGTACACAGCTTCTGAAATGACCGACATGAGCTCCAGCACACGTTGATGTAAATGTGTGGAATCAGCTCAACGTCGCACATCTAAATCAATGGATTGTTAAAGATGGCCAGCACGCTCGGCAGATCTGACCCCTCTCGACTACTCGTATTTTCTGTGGAGCTGTATGAAGAGTATGGTGTATGGCACTCCTGTAACGTCAGCGGAGGACCTTATGGCTCGAGTCCACGGAGCGATTGAAAATCTTCAAAGATAACCGCACGTATTAGGTCATGTGCATGAGGCTCAACACCATCGATATAGACTCTGCAATGACGTAGGAGGTACACAGTTTGAAGTTGTTGTTGTTGTAGTGTTTAACGCCCGCTTTTACTACTACGGCACCGCAGGCGGTGACACTGATGATACATGGAATGAAGATGGAGCACCGGTGGAATGAGATGGCGGGGGAAACCGGAGTACCCGGAGAAAACCCGCCCTGACGCCGCTTCGTCCACCACGAATACCACATGCGGGTCCCTGGGATCGAACCCGGGCCGCCTAGGTGGTAGGCGAGCGCGCTAACCGCTCGGCCACGGCGCCGCCACACAGTTTGAAGTCCATTTGAAATGTAGACAACTCGATGTTGGGTTTATTGATGAAATTTGATCATACACTCATCTCACACTTCAATGCGTTACAGCGTCCAAACTGTACATTTCTGGTCAGGGGTTCCTATTTGAAAACCGATCTGTTTGACGTCCCGCACGACATAATAAGTGTTGTCGGTGCTATATTGGGACACGCTGTATATAGTACATAATTACTTGAAATGAACTGATTTATTATCACCATCCGTCAGAAAAAAAAATGGGCCTTTTCAATGGTGAAAGAATTATCAATATCGGTTGAGTGGTTTCTGAGATTACCCTACGTATAGAAACATAAACTTTCCTTCTAATAATATCAATATAGATTTGAGATTTACACTAACAACAATCATCATCATAATCATAACGATAACAAAAAACTAACGCGAAACAAAGGCTTTCTCAGTTTTTGAATATTTTATAATAATTTAAAGAGTAAAAATCCTTATACATTATTGCATCGCGGGAAGTCAACTTTTTTTGTAGATTATCATTTTTTTAATTTCTCTAGTACATGCACACTACGTAGAAAAGGTATTGCATTCCACCCAAAAATTCGATGTCGATATACACATCTTGAGGTTCCCCGAGTCCAAAAATGTTTACAAAATGTCCGTACGCACATGTGTGTGTGTGTGTCTCTGGACTGAATAATTCAAACGGAAAATGGGTTAATACCAAATTAGTGTTTAAGTTCAGGATCTTCCAAGAATGCGATATGAAGATTTTTAACAAAATGCCCCCCTCTCAAAGTGCCCTTTACATGGACAATTTTACGAAAGTTTTAATTTTCTTAAAAATTGTTAACTACTTTGATTAAAACATGTGGCATATGTTTAAGACATTTGCAAGGAATAGTATCTTTGGGCATGAAATTACCTTTGCATAATTGGTAATGCGTAAGAAAGGGACAAAATCTTAATACATAAACAACGAAGATGTCTCTTAAACACACGATTTACATCAGATTTTGCATTGTAAAGTCAAACGCTTCCGAGATATTTCTGGTTATTTCTTATCTGTATTTTTCTCAAAAGTGAAGTCACTCTTTCCTTTCCTTTTTCTCGTAGTTATACAAATAGAAGGTTATTTCAAAGTCATCACATAGTGACCAGCTCTACAAGGATTTGACTATCACTTAAGTCTACTGTATCGTGCTATTGTACCTACAGGAAATATGTGACAAACGTTTTCTCAATTATCGTGAACTAGATAAGCTTTTGTACATATACTTAATTGAAGAACGGGTAGAGAAAGTCAGGTGAATGTAGCATTTCAATTTTTTAATAATCCGTATTTAGGACAAAGCTCTGCGGCACGGAGAACAACAAAAACCTAACGTCAGGAGGAGGAGTAAGAAAAAAATGCGGAGTAACTCCCACGCATTACAATATTTATTTTATACTTCTTTTCTAAATTGCTTTTGTAGCACTTGAGACTGTAGCGTGTAATTCCATGTAACACACACAAAAAAAAAGTTAATATAATGTTATGTATATTAGGGATATTACCTACATACAATATTACACCTACTTCTCAAAGCACTTCAGCAAATTAACTGAAAAGCAAGGTGAGCATTAGTAGCCTAGCTTCAGGTCAAACCTTTAGCAAAACAAGTGAGTTTTGCTTTGTTTATTCTCCACGTGGAACATTATGCCACAAACAGTGCGCTGTCAACTTAATCAATATGCGAAAACAACTCGGCTCAGCCCTCTAAAGATGATCTAATTTATTCTGCATATGATTATTACCTTTAGAGGATGAATACATGCCATTATTTAAATTAGAGATTGGACTCAATGATTAGTCCGAAAAAAACTATGAAACGTTCCGTTCTCTATCACGTACCTAGTACAAAGCGTGTTAGGGGTATTACTGCAGACAGTTATATTTATCACTCATGACAGTGTAATGAATAACATAACATCAATATTTATTTAATTTAATAATTTAGTTAATAAGAGTAGTATATTTTCATGTTAGTTAGTAGCTTCATGTATACGTGACATACACAAGCTATATGTGTTTATTTTCCCAAGAACGATGGGCAGTTTGTAAGGAGTGGACATTCCTCGATAACGACTGTCGAGGTCATTCTCACAAAACTAATAGCAAATGGAGGAATCAGTCGAAGTTCTTATGTTATCTAAAACTTATACATTGATAGAAATAAAAATGAGAAAGGAAATTTAAATACGTTTAATTGAAGATTCAATGCTATTCTTGTATCTCCAATACATTCACTGTTTATTTTAATGTGTAACCGTGTTCGAAGCAAGGGTAATGACCCCAGACTACCTGGGCCAAGTCAGGTATTGAAGTGTGAATACGTGGATGATCTACACTGACAGGCATTGTTCATTTCGCGGCGCTGTTACAACCGTACAGAAAACATCAGGTAATAAATTATGTGATGTTTTTGTGGGAAAAGTGTTAGACAAAGAGAAAAATGACTTGTACTAGAGTGGATACATACTAAAGTACCAATTATCAAACTACCTCCACTTATACAACTAACACTCTGTAACACACATATCTGCAGTATTCAATGAATGACAATTAAAGAAATAAATATAATGTCCGATTTTTACCGTTATAAACAGTATTGACAGTCGTTTTGTGAGCTCTATCTTCTTTTTGTTTAAACGTTACATCCTGACTATCTACTAGTTATTGTGTTTGCAATAAAATCTAAAAGACCTTTCTTTTTCCACGGATTCTCTACTAAGCAGAGCAGTTTCCTTCTACAAGCATTGTCTGCGGGGTAGCATCTAATTTCTGTACCACGACATTCTCAATCACATTTTTATAAATTCTTTTTGGTAGACTAGTAATTCATGAATTGAAATTAGGTGTTTTATAGCCCATGTCTGTCAGAAGAATTACCACTCTTCTTTGTTGAAAGAAATTATCAAAATCGTTGAAGTGCTTTTTGGGATTACCTTAACTATGCAATTTTCCTCTTTATACTATTAGTATACACATTAATATATAGAGTGGACCATTAAGAATGCCTGTGTTTAAGCATTGAATAAAGTACTTTCTTTTCAACATCAATACAAAGGATACACGTTACCATTACGTATGAAGAGTGACATCCGGCAAATGTCCCCACGATATGCTGTGCATGTTGCAACGCTATTTTTAAAATTTGTTATCACCTTCAGACAGATCTCCTCCTCGATTTGGGAGATCACATTTCGAATCTGTTCCTTCAGTTGTGTTACTGATCGGGTTTATTTTTATAAACTTGAAATTTTAAATGCACTAAAGGAAAATGTTACTGTGTCAGGCCACGTGATCTTGCTGGTCAGTTCTAATCGCTGTTTCTGATTGCAAATGTCCCGTTGGTTTCAGATGTTAACTGAATTTTGTAAGTACGAATATGAAGATGTTTTGTGAGAATTCGCTGGAGGGTGCTTTTGGTAATACACAATTGTTGTGAATAACTGAAAAGTTGATTTTTGTGGACTCACGGGAACACTATCACGCACAATTATGATGTTCTCATCAGGCCGACTGAAAAGAGGGTTCACTGGGGCTTTCATGTCTGCAATCGAGCCTATTGTCTCATATTTTGTCACTACCCTACGAACTTTTGACTCATAAGGTACATTAAGACGACTAAAAACCACACGAAGCTTTCGCACAGATTCTGGGTAACATTCGTCACATTTGTAAAGTGGTTCTATTGCTCTATTGTAAAGCGTTCCATTATAATTAACAGTAAGAAATACTAAATACAAAACATGTAAACAAAATGCCCCTATGACAATAAAACAGTAAGCGAAATTAAAAACCGGCGTTCTTAATGGTCCACTCTATATTTAGTTGACCTTTTTAGCCATTAAATGCCTCTGAACACTTCCACAATATCTTGCCAGTATCAGAAATAGCACAGTTTATATTTAAAGGCGCCATCTTATATAAGGAATATTTTCTCTATTGCCTATACTAACGGAAGTATTGCATTCCACCCAAAAATTTGATGCAGAGATTTCACCTGAAATATGTTTTGAAGCACCCTAAATATGAAGAATAACATTTTTAGAAAAATATTCTATATGTGTGTCCGTGAAGACTGTAACTCAAAAACGAAAACCTAGAGAAATACAAAGCTTGGTTAGTAAGTTTGATTTTCTGAAAAATAGCTCTAACGATTCTTACTAAAATACCTATGAACTCCTCTTAATTGTGGGTGACTTTTTTATAATGGGCAAAATACAAGATACAAACAAAAACTTACGCCATAAAAATATAAATCTCATTAAAGCACACAACTTATGTCAAACTTTTCCGAGCTATTCCTTGTTATTGGTTTATTTTTTAAAATATGCATACTTTTCTCAAATGGGAAGCTCTTAAAAGATTTGACCATCACTTAAACCTACTGTGCTCCTCAAAGAAATATATAACACCACCTGTACACACGTTTATCTAAATTAACATGAAATATTCTTTTATTCTTTTCCGACACAATGCTTGTCAGTTTTAAGCTTAACAGAAGCCTGGCATTTATGACATCATTAATGCAGGTAGAGGAGTAGTTTTTCAAATCCTTTTGTGACTAATTAGGATATCATTTTTACAGCCGCTAATGAACTCTTGTGTTTTTACTATAGTTAAGGACACTCTAGGATGCAGGTCTAGTGTTAGAGCCGAGTGACCTGAAGGGAATATAATAGTTTTTCAATTCGCAAGTGACCATTATAAGTGGCTCTTCTGTCTGCCATAATCCAGGCTTTTCACTGGAATGTTAAGAGCGCGTTCATTAGCACACACACACAGACAGAGAGAGATTCATTATGTAAAATCCGACGTTGCTGTAGGCAGAAATTATCATCATCACTGGCAGAGTGGCTGGCTGGCTGGCTGGCTGGCTGGCTCTAAGGGTGGGTGGGGTGCTGTATCGAAAATGGGATTGTGGGGCGCTGGGCCTGAAAGTAATCAAAGAGAACTGTGCAAGATATTACAGAGGGCATTAGCATCTGTTAGTGGCGCTAAACCCTACTTTAGCAAGTGATAGAGTGGTCGCCGTGATTTATACCAGTGATATTTCACGGCTACTCGGTCAGTCACGTCTGCTACTTTGTTAATCCGTTGAAAGCATAGTTCACAGTTATTTGCATCTCTGATTTGTCACCATTACTGCAAGTTGCGGGGGAAAAATGCGCAACTTCTGGGTCTATGATTTAAATTGCACTTCAAATATTACTAACTTCTGTGAGAGAGGAATTTTGCGTCATTTTAAACTGACGCTTAAAATTTAAGCATAAATCACTCACATGGCCTTTTCTATTCACTCTTGTACACACTACTCTAGCAAATGCTTATTCCTCTGTCTACTTTAAGATGGTCGAGATAACGCTTGCAGAAATGATTTTATTATACGAAATGTGCTTGTGGGTACAACAGGAATAGGAGAACATAGTAGGCCTAAGCGATAGTCAGCTGGTCTCTATGGGTTGGCTTTAAAATGTCGTGTTCTTTGCGCGCCCATGGGGGATAAATAAAAGAAAAAGAAACGGGCCCCTACGCACAAATACGCACAGGCACATTAGCGACTTCGCATAAGAGTTCATAAAAATGTGTGAAAGAATCAAAATCGTTAGCCATTTTGAGAAGAATTATCCGTGTAAAGGATCGATTGAGGTGGGGAATTTTCTTGGAAATCTTTGTGTCGCATCCTTAGAATGTGTTGAACTTAAATACCAAGTTTGGTATGAACAGAAATACGCGCGCGCACACACACGCAGACATATACACACGAGCCTTTTTCTAAAAATTTTTTTTTTGGGGGGGGGGCGAAGATTCGAGGAGTTATAAAATATGTATTTCCAGTGAAATTTCGGTGTTAATTTGGGTGGAATGGAATACTTTCTTGTCCACTATATACGTAGCAGAGAAACTAAAAAGTCAGATAGAAGAGTAAGGTTTTGTAAGAATGGCTTGTAGAAAAGTGGGTAGAGAAAACCATGTGGTTTTGGAGTGGATGAATGACGTGGTAAACGGTAGGATTAGCGGTAGTATTGATAGGGAAAGAAAAATAATAGAAAATACAACGAATTCATAAATTTAGTGAGAAATTCAAGCATAACGATCATTAAAAACAATGATCATGAGTTTGGTCACTGGAATAAAAATAAACATTGTACTTTTCTGTTCAAAATAACATTACTCGTGATCACTATCAGTATCTTCGATCTGAACTGTAGTACACTTAGAGGAGGTAACAAATGTTATTGAAGAAACTAATGTTCCATGTGTTAAGGCCCTTTATATAGTCTCTTT
This sequence comes from Tenodera sinensis, assembly GCA_030765045.1. Classification (NCBI taxonomy): domain Eukaryota; kingdom Metazoa; phylum Arthropoda; class Insecta; order Mantodea; family Mantidae; genus Tenodera; species Tenodera sinensis. The sequence goes on along the minus strand of CM060962.1, from coordinate 290,661,276 downwards.
CAGTTTCTAGAAGTTTCAAACTTCAACGCTTCCAGTTTCTAGAGGAATCTAGTAAAACATGATTAAGAAGTAAACAACATGATCAATATGAGGTAACGCCCGATATGTATGCAACACACCTAACGTATAGGTATTGTGGGTAAGTTCTTAATTAACAAATTCTACCAGGAAAACTACCGTAGGCTACACTTATTTATGAGTCTACGGTAGTTTTGCAACTCTATTTGTGTGTATTGATACGAATTAATTTTTGTAGAATAGCATGCGAAAACGTAAGACAGAATAATTGCCACTGTGGACTGAATGCAGCAATCAGATACCTTACTTACACTACCTACATAACAGAAGTGTTAGTTCCAATACTATCCAGAAACGTGTACATTTAAAATACCGAAATCCGATGGATCTATTTTGTACCATTAAAATGATAGAATGCAGTGAGGAAAACAGCTGCGGTTCGGTAGCAGATTAGTATCATTAAGTTATCGGACTGCATTGCTGGAATTAATATTCACCGAGCCGTGTTTGGCTTAAATGATACCATAATAGCTTTTGTTCAAATTTGTAGTCTATAATCCATTGCACGCATCAGCTGTTCCTTACCACACGAGTGACCGGCGTCTGCGCACGGGCTCGGCCTGCCAACTTTTCACTACCACCCTATTTAACAGTTGCAACTTATTTATGAATGAAAATATAAAAGTCTGATGTGTTACACTCACATGACTTTCTCTACTCTTGTACTAACCATTCTTACAAACTCTTATTCCTATATTTTCTTCATGTTAAGATAAACATTTGTATAACTTTCTTATTGCTTATTTCCTTGTAGGTACAAGGGGAATATTAGAATTCAGTAGGCTTTGTGTGATAGTCAAATGTTTTAAAGCCTTGGGATTCTGTTGCTTTTGCCCACTTAACATATAAAAACATGAACAACGATGACCCATTTCACGAAAGTTCTAAGTTTTCCGAAACTCACACACATAACAAGGAATATCTTTGAAATGGTTCACCCTACAAGAAAATTTATTTGTACATAAATTGTGTATTTCACCAAGATCTACATTTTTGTATAGTATGACTTGGTCTATCTCTAACGGTTTTTCAGTTATGCAAAAGTCGTCTAGAGCAAATACGACTACAGGGGCTATAGCCGGAAAATTTAAGATATACATTTCATTTGTCATAAAAATATCTCAAACATATGAAATTTTAATTAAAATCGTTAGAGCCATTTTCAAGAAAATAAAAAATTTCGAAAAATGTTCCATGTAAAGGGTAGTTTAGGAAGGGGCTATTTTCTTCAAAATCTTCGTGTCGCATCCTTGAAAGACATTAAGCTTAAATACCAACTTTGGTTTTTAACCGACTTTTCGTTTTTGAGTTATGCTGTCCACAGACTGACAGACTGACACACAGACTGACAGACACACAGACACACACAAGGAGCTTTTTCTAAAAATGCTTTTTTTGGATTTAGGGGGCCTCAAAACATATATTTCCGGTGAAATCTCGACATCGAATTTTTGGGTGGAATACAATACTTCCCCTACTTACCAGTAGAGAAAGCAAAAATGTATTGTATCATTGACACGATTACCTATGTAATGTTAAACGTCCATCTTCCGTGCGGGGAACATCTCGTATATTTGATGTCCCTTGGCTGAGCAGCTTTTGGGATCCTGTTTGTAATGATTTGTAGCAAAAAGAGTTTTTCAGCGTGTTTCAATTGAAAAGATAACAGAAAGGGTAATTTTCCTAAGTATGTATGATACACGAATTTCTTTGCCCTTACTTAGTCCCCCTATATGTACCATCTGCACTTCTATGATCTCTAGTATCATAAACAGAAAACATTTGTTTGTGTATTTAGGGTAATCTCTAAACAAACACTCAAGCAATTTATATAATTATTTCATCGTGCAAAAAGCTAATTCTTTCCGATAAACAAGGGGCTATAAAGTAGTTCTAAAAGAGTATAAAGGATTTACGAAGCCCTTGTACCTGAATACGAAAATAAAAGAACATGCTTGCCAAGAAGCCCTGGACTTGTTGGAGTAGTTGTTACGTCCAGGAATATCTGCTGAGTAGATATAAAAACAAAAGCCAATTACAATTCATTGCAGGGAATATATACAGACGTCTATAATGCAACACTTCAACAAACAGGAAACCGAATTTAAAAAGCGACAATCAATCATGCGTTATACTTTAATGTTCCATTTATATGCTACCTTCAATATCTAAGGTCATGTCAGCGGAACAACTGCTTAACAGCAATGGTGTTCACTCGCTCTTTGGGTTGGCATTACTTTTGGTTATTGCATTAAATTCACACACCCTCTCATGCATATTCCCAGTCTCTAATGTGGCTGGGAAATAATCCTGGGCAAAGAAAAATCCCCACCCTCCAGCCAGGATTCAAACCCGGGAACCCTGGTTTTCAAGGTTAGCATGCTAAGCATCAGACCATAGATGCAGCCTGTGTTATATTTATTTAATTACCATTTATCAAATAATGAAGTAATGAAACAGTGTCTGAAGTCTCAATAGCTTTATTTCAATTCTGTAGACGTGAGAACTAAACTTTGTATGTGTTTGTTGGTCTTTTGTTGGTAGGGCGTGCTAAATAATTGTATAAACAGTAAAAATTGCTAACATTAGAAATCTGTGAACTTGCATTTCATATTAATTGAGAAGTTCATTTTCTGAATGGTTGCAGACTATGTGTTTCAAAGAGATTGGCTTGGTGGCTTGGAAATGCAGAACCACATTTCGTTGTAGATATATGTTAAGGGTTCCTACTTCATCTGAATCATGTGTATATTTTATATTATCAGTTAACTATGGGACCAAAAAGAAGGTAGGAAGGTTTAAAATTAACCTGTTTTGAATATATAAATTTCATTTAACCATTCTGGACAAGGATTCTTCCTCCACAAAAGGCTACATATTATTTACACGTTATGCACTATTTTGAAGCAGTTTCTTACCTAAGTCCTGCAAAATTATAATAACAGGCAAAACAAAGGCATTAAGAAGTCATGCTTCACTTGTTAGATCAACAACGATGGACAGAGCATTTTGGCATACGAATTGTAATTGAGTGTTATATTTGACTGTTAAACTATAATAAAAAGAAATAAGACACCTAAAAACGATGCAAGGCGAATCATTTAGCAGGCAACATTTACATCAATCCAAAGTCGCGCCCGGGATATAAGAAAAAGGGTCATCTAGCTCTCTGACTGAAGCTACGCCGAGGGCGATATTTAAACCAGTTATCCTCAACGCCGCATCGATATATACATATTAAAAATTCGCTTCATATGTCGCCTCAATTTGGGGATAGCTAAACATCAATTAAACATTGTCGATAAATATATAAAATACCACTTCAATTTACAAAACTTAAAGAACTGTCAGGTGGAAGTAAAGGAACTCAGACGTTCGTCGATGTTTATCACCCTTTTATGTAAATATCAGGGGATTTATCATCCATTATTTTGAGTGGTGGGGCTGTGCGAAATTACAATTTTAAGTGGTAAGGGGAGGACTTACTATAAAAAGTTACTAGATCTTTATACGATAATTTCATAGAGAACGAAGAAGGTAAATGAAATGCAGTCATTTGTCATTAGAGTTTAAAAAGGTAAGTATACAGTCAGGTAAGCCAGTTAGTATGTAACATTAAAATAAAATCAATCCGCAATATTTTATATACCACTTAGTGCATTCAACCCAAAAGCGTACAGCGAGATGGCCCATGAAATGTGATGTGTGTATGTGTGTGTGTGCGTGTGTGTGTGTGTGTGTGTGTGTGTGTGTGTGTGTGTGTGAAAAGAAATTCTCCCAACTTTAAAGTGCCGTTTAGGTACAAAAGTTTTGGACATTTTTCATTTTGTGAAAAAGGGCTTAAATTTTTTTAAAAGTACCATACATTAAATGTATTTAAATTAAAAAAGAAAATGCGTACCTTGAATAATCTAGGAATAGACCGCGAATTCATCGCAATTTTGTATAACATAAATAACAAGAGATAAAGAAAACAAAAGACATAATATAGAAATAACAAAGGTCTGGTTAAATCAAACAATTTCTGTCAAGTACATTGGTTGCCGCATTACGCACTTCCTAGATATTCTCTATTATTAGTTTCAATTATCCAACACTTTATACTTTTAAACTTTAAAACCACTATCCGTTCTCTTCTCGTGGTCACGCAAAGAGAACGGAATCTCAAAGCCATCATTTTGTGACATAAAAAAGGCACCGACGGCGGATTTTCACTACAGCCGGCGCCAACGCCAGATTTGGCGGTGTTTAGCGTCACTTAGTGTCTCCGCCAGATGTGGCCAGATTGTGACGGTCGTTAAGGTGCGCTACCACCAGATGTCACGCTCAGCGTCTTCACCAAAGTGCAGGGGATAGTTCAGGTATTACATACCAAGGGCGACTGGGAGTATGGTGAAGGACTAGTAGACATGTAGACAGCATGGTGTGAATCAAGCAACAGTTGTACCTTCAGTAAATATTTACAGACAGAGCAACAAAGATCAATACTTTGTTTTCAGGCCGACCTGTTATTGGTTACAACTATGTCCAGCCAGTAGCATGAAAGTACTGTCATTACAGAGGGGTAAAGAAAGGGAACGGAGGGGAAGTTACGAAGGACTCGTTAAACAATCATGATACCCCTGCATATTACTAAATTCCTTTTCTGCACGAGTATGTCTGTGATTACGAGAACTTGAAGGTGAAAATACGGTTAAATACCAAACTTTGCATTTAAGATCAACAACTTCCAGCTACCCTTTACTTTTACATCTGATATTTATTGTTATTTTTAATTTTCTTAAAAATGACTTTTAACGGTTTGGCTGAAAACGTTCTATATTAAACATATTTACATAACAACTGAAACGGATACCTTTAATTTACAACAATTGCATCAAGTCCTGTTCATTCTGACTGCCATTCGTATAGGTAACTTAAACCGTAAGAGATAAACATAATCTTACTACAGCAAAAAGGCACATTTCGCTAAAACACGCATTTTTGACTAATTTTTCGTGGCGTTAACCATTCCGACATATTCATTGTTATTGGTATGGATTTTTAAATACTGGAAAATCCTCATACAATTTTATTTCTTCTAGTGGTAATGCAAAGAGAGTGAAATTTCAAAGTCAACCCATAGCGACTAGCTATTGACATACTTGAAAATCACTTACGACTACTCCATTCTGCTATTCGTATTGTATCTACAAGAACATATGTAATAAAAACATTTCTACATATGTTTACATCCATTAATACGAAATAAATAGAAATATATGTGTAGCACTCATATGACTTTCTCTACTCTTGTGCTAACTATTCTTAAAACCCTTATTCCTCGATCATCTTCACGTTAGTCGTGATAAACATTTACAGAAATTAACATATTGCTTATTCCCCTGTAGGTGTAAGAGAAATATGGGAATACAGTAGGCTTTGAGCGATAGTCGAATGTTTCAACACCGTCAAAAGATAAAAAAGTGAATAACGACCTTTTATTTGAGAACGTATAATTATAACACAACTCACACAAATAACAAGGAATATCTCTCAAGTAGTTCACTCCACAAAAAATATCTGATATGTTGCACTCACATGACTTTCTCCACTCTAGTACTAACCATTCTTACAAACTCTTATATCTTCTTCGTATTAGTTGATATAAACATTTGCAGAAATTATCTCATTGCTTGTTTTCTTGCACGTGCAATGGGGATATGGGACTACAGTAGGCTTTCAGCGATAGTCAAATCTTTTAAAGCTTTCAACTTCCGTTCTCTTTGCACGCCTAATATATAAAAATGAATAGCGATGTTCCATTTGACCGAAGTATTTCTCGAAAACTTATTGAAATAACAACGAATATCTCCGAAATGGTTCACTCTACGAAACAACTTATTGGGACATAACGAGATCTACATTTTTTGTAGAGTAAGATTTTGTCTATCTCTTACGGTTTATCAGTTATGCTAAAGTTATCCAGAGTAAATAGGACTACATAGGCTATAGCCAGAAAATTCAAGATATACATTTCATTTGTCATAAAAAAATCTCAAATATATGGCATTTTAATCAAAATCGTTAAGGCCATTTTTAAGAGAATCAAAATTTTCGAAAAATTTTTAATGTAAAGGGTAGTTTAGGGTCGAGGAATTTTCTTCAAAATCTTCGTGTCCCAATCTTAAAAGACATTAAACTTATATACCAACTTTGGATTTTAACGGACTTTTCGTTTCTGAGTTATGCTGTCCACAGACAGACAGACACACATGTTGTTGTTGTAGTGTTTAACGCCCGCTTTTACTACTACGGCACCGCAGGCGGTGACACTGATGATACATGGAATGAAGATAGAGCACCGGTGGAATGAGATGGCGGGGGAAACCGGAGCACCCGGAGAAAACCCGCCCTGACGCCGCTTCGTCCACCACAAATACCACATGCGGGTCCCTGGGATCGAACCCGGGTCGCCTAGGTGGTAGGCGAGCGCGCTAACCGCTCGGCCACGGCGCCGCCGACAGACACACATACACACACACACACACACACACTCACACACACACACACACAAAGAGAGAGAGACCTTTTTCTAAAATGCTTTTTTTTTATTCAGGGGACCTCAAAACGTATCTTTTCGGTGAAATCTGGACATCGAATTTTTGGCTGGAATACAATACTTTCTCTACTTTGCAATACGTAGTAGAGAAAGTGAAAACGCTTTCGGACTTAAATTGTGTTTTAACAAGATCTATATTTTCGTATAGTAAGACTTGGTGTATCTCTTACGGCTTGCCAGTTATGCAAAAGTCATCAAGGGTAAACAGGAGTACATGAGCTATAGCCAGAAAATTCAAAATGCATATTTAATTTGTCCTAAAATATCTTAAACATATGGCATTTTAATCAAAATTGTTAGAGCTATGCTTGAGAAAGTAAAAATTTTGGAAAATTTTCTATGTAAAGGGTAGTTTAGGGTGGAGGAATTTTCTTCAAAATCATAGTCTCGCATGCTTGAAAGATATTTAATTTAAGTACCAACTTTAATCAGCTTTTCGTTTTTGAGTTACACTGCTCACACTCAGATACGCACAGACCTTTTTCTAAAAGTGCTTTCTTTTTTTTTTATTCAGGGGGGTTTAAAAACATATTTCCAGTGAAATCCCTACATTGTATTTTTGGGTGGAATACCATACCTTCCCTGCTTACTGTTTGTAGTAACTTGAGCTTTTGTAGTAGCTATGTCAAACAAAAGCATATTAAGAGAGTGGTGTGAATGCAACACAGCAGAAGCTTTTTGTTTACATCGAGATGGCAGAGGCAATAGACGACAGGTTGCACGGAGTTTAGGATCAAAGTGTGCAATGCACAGTACTCCCTGCGGCTGCTGTGTGTATGCAGATTGGACGGAGAGATGCCACTTCCCGATTAGCAAGAAGCATTACCATCTGAAAGGCATCCAGATCCGCACAAAAGTGTGCCAAGTGTCACACCCATCTAATACTTCATACATCCACATAACAAATCAATGCGCCACACTCGCATGCTTACCTCTACCCATTACAACTTCATATTATTGTGTGTATTCTAATCTACATCTGTAGTTAGTTGCAGTATTTCTCTCACTAGTTACAGTTTGTTCACCAGCTCATGGTCCCTGGAACGAATGCAGCAAACCAGCACGTCAGTAAACAATTTCAGGCACACAGTGATATCTGAAGCAGGAGTCAGGCTTCTAGTCGCGTTTACGAGAGTAGTGCCAATTTTAACGCGTATTCACACTAGATTAAATCACAAAAATCTGATGTGTTGCACTCACATGACTTTCTCTACTCTTGTACTAACCATTCTTACAAACTCTTATTCCTATATCTTCTTTCTTGATAGTTGAGATACACATTTGTACAAATTATCTTATTGCTTATTTCCTTGTAGGTGCAAAGGTAATGTTAGAATACAGTAGGCTTTGTGCGATAGTCAAATGTTTGAGATTCTGTTGTCTTTGCACATTTAACATATAAAAAATGAACAACGATGATCCATTTCACGAAAGTACTAAGTTTTCCGAAACTCACACACATAACAAGGAATATCTTCGAAATGGTTCACCCTACAAGAAAATTTATTTGGGCATAAATTGTGTATTTTAGCAAGATCTAAATTTTTTGTATAGTATAATGTGGTCTATCTCTAACGGTTTACCAGTTATGCAAAAGTCGTCCAGAGTAAATACGACTACAGGGGCTATAGCCAGAAAATTCAAGATATACATTTCATCTGTCATCAAAATATCTCAAACATATGACATTTTAATCAAAATCGTTAGAGCCATTTTCAAGAAAATCAAAATTTTCGAAAAAGTTTCCATGTAAAGGGTAGTTTAGGCTGGTGCTATTTTCTTCAAAATCTTTTTGTTGCTTCCTTGAAAGACACTAAACTTAAATACCAACTTTGGCTTTTAACCGACTTTTCGTTTTTGAGTTATGCTGTCCACAGACTGACCGACTGACAGACTGACACACAGACACACACACGGACCTTTTTCTAAAAATGCTTTTTTTGGATTCAGGGGGCCTCAAAACATGTATTTCCGGTGAAATCTCGACATCGAATTTTTCGGTGGAATACAATACTTCCCCTACTTACCAGTAGAGAAAGTAAAAATCGCCCAAAATAGGGGAACAAATGTTACTTTCAGTTCATGCAGTATATTTAGCTTATAAAACGTAAAAGATGTTTTCAACTACTCCATCTTTCTCCCACTGATAATTTTCTAACTTTTCTTATTTTTCAAAAACCTCCCAGTCTGTTTCAGTCAGAAGTGATATATTCTCGAGCGTTATATCGTGCAATTCCTGTAAGAATAAGTCAACTGTTACATTTAACTATTCATTTTAGCTTGCCCCAAGCTAGTTCTATGAGATTGAGATCACACGTGTATGGGAACAAACAAACGACAGTGTGGCCCAATAAAACAAAGAAATGCGACCGTTTTAAGAACCTTTTTAGGTTTGTTTGTTTCAATGGCCCTATAGTAAACATGTGTTTTGCACATAGAACTGTCACTCTTGTTCTGCAACCACAATATCATAGCAGATTTCACAGCACTCCTAGACAGTGATTTATCTACTTCTACACTCCTTTTTTCTTTTACTTCCATCATAAAACTAGTGACTCGTATGATTTCACAACTGAAATGAATAGAAATTAGCAGCGAGTAATAACATTGGAGGTAAGTTGGTAACGTAACCAGCAGAACGTTTGCGCGTAAGTTTACAAAACTGAGCTTACACCACGTGGAATGTCTCCCATCTCCTCTTCAGCCCCCTAAGACCATGGGCTGGTGAACAAACAGTTTTTCCTGCTCTCTGCCGGCCTGAGGTCTCCCTTCGCCTCATCTCTTCCCCCCGAGGGAGTGCTAACACACAGTAGATCCATTCCGGGTCACAGTCCGTTACATTCACAAGGCATCGCATCACAGCAGGGTTATGCGATAGTCAAATCTTTTAAAATTTGCTCGCTAAGAGATGGCTTTGACGTTGTCTTTGCATGAACAAGAGAACGAGAGACAGAGAGAGAACAGAGATAATAAACATTTTACAAAGCTATCTTGATTAACGGAAAGTAGGTAATAGAAAAAGCGTTTAACAATAATTTTTACAACGGCGAATAGCGAAACTCGTGAGAGTATACACATCAGAGTTTTTTATGACATGCTTCTTATTCAGCGGGCCTCAAAACACGTATTTCCGGTGAAATACTGTTATCCATCTTTGGATGGAACGCTACGTTTCGTATCCTTGTTAAGCACTTGGTAGAGATACTAAAATACTTATAGCTATCGCAAAATTTAATGGCGGGTAACTCAACACAAAACCCAATCATAGGCTTGTGGCCTTGCGGTGTTGTATTGTTAAACACGCTGTGAAATCACACTGTAAAGACAGTGATATAAGTATCATTTGCACCCACAATAGTATATTGTATACTAACAACTGTAAGTGACAGTTAAACAGGTCAAGAATGCATTTCTGGAACACAAGGCTCGCAGGACCCAGTTTTCACAAACATTCCAGATCTGATAAGTAACTCACAGTTCGTGGTTAGCCAATTACTTTTTGCAATACTTGAAAAACCCGTAAAAAGTAATCATAAATCAAAATTTCTTTTCCTTATTTTATTTAACGATAAGAAAGAATGAATTCTCTATGTGAACAGATGAAAAGCTACATCTAAATTATATGGGCAAAGCCTTCTTATCCACCCTTTTGTTAATGAATCTTGCAAGAGATTCTTTACTTGAAGTACCACATTTCTTGGTTTCTAAGTTATTTATGTAGCTGAATTGAATCTTTCGAGTTTTGATACTTATTATCAAGAAATACAATTATATAAAATCTGATGTGTTGCACTCACATGACTTTCTCTACCCTTGTACTAACCATTCTTACAAACTCTTATTACTATATCTTCTTCGTGCTAGTTAAGATAAACATTCGTACAAATAATCTTATTGCTTATTTCCTTGTAGGTACAAGGGGAATATTAGAATACAGTAGGCTTTGTGCGACAGTCAAATCATTTTGACCTTTGAGATTCCGTTCTCTTTGAACGATTAACATATAAAAAATGAACAACATTGTTGCATTTCGCTAAAGTTCTAAGTTTTCCGAAACTCACACACATAACAAGGAATATCTCCCAAATGGTTCACCCTACAAGAAAATTTATTGAGACATAAATTGTGTATTTTACCAAGATCTACATTTTTTGTAGAGTATGATTTGGTCTATCTCTAACGGTTTACCAGTCATGCAAAAGTCGTCCAGAGTAAATACGACTACAGGGGCTATAGCCAGAAAATTCAAGATATGCATTTCATTTGTCATAAAAATATATCAAACATATGAAATTTTAATCAAAATCGTTTGAGCCATTTTCAAGAAAATCAAATTTTTCCATGTAAAGGGTAGTTTAGGGTGGGGCCATTTTCTTCAAAATCGTCGTATCCCATCCTTGAAAGACATTAAACTTAAATACCAACTTTGGTTTCTAACCGAGTTTTCGTTTTTGAGTTATGCTGTCCACAGACTGACACACAGACACACATACACGGACCTTTTTCTAAAAAGTTTTTTTTTTTTTTTTTTTTTTTGGATTCAGGGGGCCTCAAAACATATGTTTCCGGTGAAATCTCGACATCGAATTTTTGGGTGGAATACAATACTTCCCCTACTTACCAGTAGAGAAAGTAAAAAATGAGCGACATTGCTAATGAATAAGCTGCGGATCTAGCATGTGGATCAGTTTTACCAGCGAAGTCGAAACAAAGATATCTTGAACCTTACCATGCTTTCTGAAAGTGGTGCTTTACTAAACACTTCATACCAGTGAGACACCTTTATCGGCATATTTTCATGAGGATTCTAAAAAGGTATACAGCTGCAGCGAGCTTATGGTGCGATTATCCTATGTGGTGTGACGTCATTTCCTACTGGTACCGTAAGTATTAAACACCAGTTATAACCTTTTTGCCAGGGTAATTGATGAATGAACCATACATTTAGCTTACACTGCCAAATATGTGTTCGCAATGATTAACTTACGTATTAAACATTGCAAAAAATGTATTTACACAACAGGAAAATGAATAGTAATATTCAACTATTAGCCGCCATTAAATTTTGCGGCTACCATACTTTCACACACTATCGACCGCCGCGGTATTGAGCACTTCATGGAGTAGAGTTGGTTTTCACGCCCCTTGTGACAGTTTCGCCCGCAGTTACGCCAACTGCAATCTCGAACACATTCATACCAAAGGTACGTCACGAAGAGGTGAAATGCATATCCTTTTAAGCAAGTATTTTGCAATTCTTGGCTACACGAAATTCCTTTTCAATCTGAACCACGTCAATAAACCCCCGTGGCCTCTGCAACATGCAGTACTTATCGACTTCGGCACATGCAATTTTGTTGGTATCGAACACAGGGCACATTCAGCAGTGAGTAGGGTGGATGCAGGGGCTCAAGTGCTCAAGCCCTCCAGAGGTTCAGTATCGATTCTTTTTAATGTGGGGCAGAAAGAAAGTGCAATGTGGTTTCTGTGCTCCGCCAGAGAGAGAGAGAGAGAGAGAGAGAGAGAGAGAGAGAGAGAGCCGTTAAATGCTGGCTACTACACTCTGTGAAAAGGCGTTTTATTCTTCAACAGAACTTCTGTAATGGAACACTTATGCATTATTTCTCGCTCCTTTATTTTCATTTCATTTATTAGGTGAGATTTCCCAATCCTTAGAGCCAACCTTAACACAGATAACAGACCATATAAAATGGCTAAAGCACTAACCTATGGCCGCACTCTGGAGGTCACCAATTCAAATCACACGTAACGGCCAATTAATTCGTTTTACTTTCTCTACTAAGGTAGAGAAAGGTATTGTATTGCACCCAAAACTTTGGTGTCAAGATTTCACTGGAAATATATATTTTGAGGCACCCAGAACAAAGAACAAAATGTCATTCGATTTTTTTGTTTGTAATGCTTCTATGAAGCACATGTTAGAAGGAATGCAATGACTTCCCTTCCATCCTGTATAAGGTTAATATTCTTTTTCTTTCTTGCTTTATAAAGTGCATTTACAGAACTTTGAACAAGAGGAGAGACGGGTCCCAGTTAGAGTGACTATCCCACTGATGTCCTCAAATTAGAGATGATGACCAATCATGTTTAAAATGGCGTTGTTTTTTAACCAATCACGTCCCTGATTCACTCAAACTTTATCCATATATCATAACCAACTCTTTCTTACGTGATAAACATAGCTTCTGGTTTTACTTTCTCTACTATGTGGTAGGTATATAACAGGTAGAGGATGCGCTGCATTTTACACAACAATTCAATACACAGATTTCGCGGAAATACATCTTTGGAAGTTCCCTACACCCAAAAAAGCATTTTTAGAAATGTGTGTGTGCGTGCGTGTATGTGTGAATAGCGTAACTCAAGCACGAAAGATCGGTTAAGGGTATGCATAGATGAAATTTCTAAATTCTAAAATTATTAACGGACTTTGTTAAAAATTATATCATACATAATTCATGTAAAGAATAATATACATGCAAATTTCCATTCCAATTTCTTCAGCACTTTTAAACTATTACCTTTTTTAGCTATTTTTAGCGCCGTAACTGAAATGCTCCACGCGACAAACATTCCAAAATTTTGATCTTCTTGTTCTTTCCTGATTAGCCTCCGCTTAGAATTTACACCCCCTAGGACTTACCAGCCTGTGCTTAGGGTCAGACGCCTATTGGGGAGCATAGGAACCTATGGGTCAGATAGAGTGAAGGCCTGGAAGAGGGTGATCAGCCAAGCACCACGTATGATCAAAATTTTGATTATTTTACATATTATTCTGTTATACATAAGTATCCTTAAAATAATTTTGGGAACAGACAATTTTTAATGCCCTGGGTTATCAAATACAAATTATTAAATTTGAAAAAATATTTTCTTTCACAGTTTTTATAATTTTCATAGAATTTTATAATTCACCTACTGCTAGATATTAACATGGCACAAAAATCACTTCAGTTATTATTATTATTATTATTATTATTATTATTATTATTATTATTATTATTATTATTATTATTATTATTATTATTATTATTATTATTATTATTATTATTATTATTATTATTATTATTACTATTATTATTGTTGTTGTTATTAAAATTATTATCATCATTAGTTTGTGTTCTCTTTGGGAACAGCTTGGAAATTTTGAAGAAAAGTGAACGAAAATTGTATCGTGTGGAACATGTTGAAAGTGCAAAGGTGTGACTAAAGTTGAAGTCCAGTAAAACGCATTGAAAGTAAATATGGACCATAAGGCCGCATGTTCTTCGGTGTTTATTTTATCACATGTTGAAGTATTATACAGCTCTGAGAGCAAAATTATTTTATGGGCGTAAAATTTTTTTAAAATTCTGAAGAAATTTCACGTCTGCGTACCCTTAATTACCACACTATGCATTTAATTTCAGCAACGACACGTTGTTGAAGAAAATCCCTCCAACTCAAATTACTCTTTACCTCAAAATATTTTTCAAATTTTGATTTTCGCAAATACGGCTCTAATGTTTTTGATTAAACTTCTGTATGCTTAACATATTTCCAAATGTAATGTATATGTATCTGAAAATTTCTGAGAATAGCTTCTGAAATCCTCTTCATTTTTAAGGACTTTTGCAAAACTGATAAACCGCAAACATTTTGCAAAAAAAAAAAAAAAGGTAAAGAAAGACAAAACAGACCTGATTGTGTGTATGTGTGTGTGTGTGTGCGCGCGCGCGTGTTTGGGGGGGGGGGAGGTTAGGGAAGTGCTCGGTTCAGATCACTTTCGTTACTATCTATGTATAGTGGCAATAGAAACTATTCTAACGGAGGCTTTTTTATCTACTTCATTTTAATCAAAATAGAATAGCTACATTAAATATTTCGTTATATGCGGCGCCGTGGCCGAGTGGTTAGCGCGCTCGCCTACCACCTAGGCGGCCCGGGTTCGATCCCAGGGACCCGCATGTGGTATTCGTGGTGGACGAAGCGGCGTCAGGGCGGGTTTTCTCCGGGTGCTCCGGTTTCCCCCGCCATCTCATTCCACCGGTGCTCCATCTTCATTCCATGTATCATCAGTGTCACCGCCTGCGGTGCCGTAGTAGTAAAAGCGGGCGTTAAACACTACAAACAACAATCTTTCGTTATAAATACGAAGGGAGTACAACAGTCAAGAAGTGAACGCTACATATACATATAATGGCTTTAACATTCCATACACTTTTGCATGCAATCGTAAGAAGCACACATATATCGAAGGGATTTAAAAGAATGACGAAAGCATTGAACAATACAACCATAAATAGCGGATATCTCGGAAATGGCTGAAGCCACAACAAAAAGCTGTTTAAAATAAGCTGCATCATTAAAAGAGATCTAAAGTTGTTTGTGTAGTATACATTTTCGTGTATTACTTAATATATACCAGTTATACAAGATTATATAATATGCTTTACAAATAAGCAGATCAGAGGCTATCCCCAGAAAGCTCAGCATATATCTACATTATGTCATCTAAATATGTCTATTATAAGATATTTTAATCAAAATATAACTATTTTTGAGAAAATTGAAACTTTTGAAAAATATTCCATGTAAAGGGTAGTTCGCAGATTTTCTAGAAAATGTTCACACCACACGTTTTACATATGCTGAACAAACAGACGTGGTCAAATTATAACTGTAAACCGGTGAATTACTACACCTTTCATCAATTATTATATTTTAAAACGAAACATGTACATTGTTGTATTCATTTAATCTTTACACCTTCGGATAACATTGACGCTCTAAAAAAATAAAGTAGTTTTGTATTGAAAGACATATAACTTTCCAAATTATAATATAATTTTCAAAATTTTTACATGAGTTTTTCCTCAGAAATTTAATGGCTGGGCAACAATTACTATAGTAATATAACTAGGTCAATAAATTTTTAAAAATAGACTTTCCCGTAAGTACCGCTTCTATAGAATAGGTATACTAGTAAACATTTAGGAATATTGAAAAATATTTATCCAAAAATATATCGAATGGTTAAAACATTCTTAATAATCTGAAAGGAATGTGTGCTAAAGATGAATAATTAATATTATGCCATATTTAATAATTTTTACTATAATAATTGACTGTATCATGAACATATTTTCAAGGATTAGTTGAATATAATGTTTACTCTAATGATTTGAGCACATACATTGAGCATATACATTTCATTTGTCATAAAAATATCTCAAACATATGACATTTTAATCACAATCGTTAGAACCATTTTCAAGAAAATCAAAATTTTCAAAAAATTTTCCATGTAAACGGTAGTTTAGGTTGGGGCTATTTTCTTCAAAATCTTCGTGTCGCATCCTTGAAAGACATTAAACTTAAATATCAACTTTGGTTTTTAACCGACTTTTCGTTTTTCAGCTATGCTGTCCACAGGCTGACACACAGACACACACACGGAGCTTTTTCTAAAAATGTTTTTTTTTCCTTCCTTTTGATTCAGGGGTCCTCTAAACATATGTTTCCGGTGAAATCTCGACATCGAATTTTTGGGTGGAATACAATACTTCCCCTACTTACCAGTAGAGAAAATAAAAATGTGCATTGTATGCACATTTTCGACAGACATATGGATTGAGATCCGGCGAACGCGGAGGCCATGCTACTGCACCTCTTGCACCAATCCATCGTCCATTAAATTGTGGTTTAAGTATTGACTTCCGGTGCGTACAAATGGGGTGGTGTCTCGTCATGCGTAAACCACGTGCGTCGTCTTTCCACAAGCACAACTCCTCCAAAAGCACGGGTAATCATTGCGCAGGAATCGATTAATCACAGCGTTTGTTAATCTGTTCGGTAAAAGGCATGGTGCTAGGAGCCTGTTACCCACAATTCCTGCCCACACATTGGGGCTAAATCGATTCTGATGCTTAAACCAAACGTTTAACGGACGATGGATTGGTCGAGGAGATCCAGTAGCATGGCCTCCACGTTCACCGGACCCTAGTCCATTGGATTCCTGGCTATAGGCACATTTGAAGACATTGGTATATACCAAGTACATCAAAAATGTGAATACGTTTCACATGTTTGTAAAATTTCTCCATGTCAACACGTATTTGTTGCCGGACATGTATATAGGAACATTTATTCTAGTTTTCACCAATCCCAACTCCTGTTGCAATATCGGACGTTTTTTTAAACACCCTGTATACAAGAAGCCTCAAAACTTATATTTCCGGTGAAAACTGGGCATATAATTACTTTCTCTACTGGTAAGTAGGGGAAGTATTGTATTCCACCAAAAAATTCGATGTCGAGATTTCACCGGAAATATGTGTTTTGAGAACCCCTGAATTCAAAAGAAGCATTTTTAGAAAAAGGCCCGTGTGTGTGTCTGTGTGTTTGTGTGTGTGTGTCTGTGTGTCAGTCTGTCAGTCTGTGGGCAGCATAGCTCAAAAACGAAAAGTCGGTTATAAACCAAAGTTGGTATTTAAGTTTAATGTCTTTCAAGGATGCAACGCGAAGATTTTGAAAAAATAGCCCCACCCTAAACTACCCTTTACATGGAAGATTTTTCGAACATTTTGATTTTCTTGAAAATGGCTCTAACGATTTTGATTAAAATGTCATATGTTTGAGATATTTTGATGACAAATGAACTGTATATCTTGAATTTTCTGGCTATTGCCCCTGTAGTCGTATTTACTCTGGACGACTTTTGCATAACTGGTAAACCGTTAGATATAGACCAAATTATACTATACAAAAAATGTAGATCTTACTAAAATACAAAATTTATGTCTCAATAAATTTTCTTGTAGGGTGAACCATTTCGGAGATATTTCTTGTTATGTGTGTGACTTTCGGAAAACTTAAAACTTTCGTGAAATGGATCATCGTTGTTCATTTTTTATATGTTAAGTGTGCAAAGACAACAGAATCTCAAAGCTATAAAACATTTGACTATCGCACAAAGCCTACTGTATTCTAACATTCCTCTTGCACCTACAAGGAAATAAGCAATAAGATAATTTGTACAAATGTTTATCTCAACTAACACGAAGAAGATATAGGAATAAGAGTTTGTAAGAATGGTTAGTACAAGAGTAGAGAAAGTCATGTGAGTGCAACACATCAGATTTTTTTCATACCTTACAGTATTTCCTCTACTGTAGTGTAAGTACGTAATAGAGAATGTAAAATGGAAGCTAAAGGAAGACGACAAGACCAATTTCAATTGTTCTTCTTTAACCCTAGTAAAGGGAAAGGCTCGTGTAAATCACATGCCCAAGTGACTATTGGTGTGTTAAACAATAGTGTAAGGGTTTTATTACTTTTTAAACGGCGATAAGAAAGAGGGTAAGCGAAGGGGAAGAGAGGGAACACCAAAGTTTGTCTTGCTGACGTGGACAGTGAAGTCTGTTGTAGAACTTGTGCATATTTCCCTTAATGACTCCTACTCGAGTTGCTTTTGTTACATTAGGTAACGTAGTCTCGCTTGGCAAGGCTTCATTAAATAGACACCACTTCCTCGGGCTGTAATTTCTATTGCAGAACCATGATAATTGTTAAGAGCTGAGGATTCCCAGCTTGTTATGGGTGCGAGTGAGTAGGTACCAACTTATGCAATTTCACACCCAATTTCAAATTTGGTCTGTTGTTAATACTGTAATATCACCCTAGAAAATCATGTTTCTTTCTACTTTCTCTATTATTTACGTATAGTAAGTCGAGGAAGTATTGTATCACAACCAAAAATCTGATTTGATAAGATTCGAGACTTCTGGAAAGAAATTTTTAGAAAATGTGTATGTGTGTGAACAGTTTAATTCAAAAACGAAAAGTCTATTAAATTCCAAGCCAGGTTTGATGCACAGCCATGATATTTTGTAGTGTTAAACGCACGCTTCTACTACATACGGCACCGCAGGTGTTAACACTGATGATATACATGAATGAAGATGAGGCACCGGTGGAATGAGGTGGCGGGGGAAACCGGAGAACCCGGAAGAAACCCGCCTCAGCGCCGCTTCGTCCACAACAAATCACACATGCGGTTGCCTGGGATCGAACCCGGGCCGCTTTGTTATACAGTCATGGAAAAAATGATTGAGCGCATTAGGAGAGCACGTCGTGTTGCAGTACGGTTTACACAAGACGATATTTCCAACATGCAGCTGAATTTATTCATAGTCTCTGTTCCATGTTATCGTCTGTTGAACCAGAAATAACTGTCTTGAATCACCTCTCGCACTTGTATACATGCACGCAAATACAACTGCTAGAAACATTACCCTAAAAGCATTCATGGGTCAGATAGGTCGGCCGCGGGGACCGAAACCACGACCTCCCGAATGCGAACCTCACACGTTATCACGGAGTTACCTCGATCGGTGCAGTTCATATTTAAGTTCAGTATCAAACTATACCTTCAACAGCTTTTTTAATTTTTATTTGATGCTCTCAAAAACGCCTATTAACGATTTTGATTCGCATATCATATGCTGACAAACGAAACGTATATTTTGAATTTTCTATAATAGCTTATGAAATCCCCTTCATTCGAATGACTTTTGCATAACTGGTAAACCACAAAATATACACAAAGTCTTACTATACAAAAATTGAGATTTCACTAAAACACAATTTATGTCATTTCTCTATGTATGTGCAGAGAACTATTTTATACACATTCCTTGATATTGGTTTCAATTTTCAAATATATTTTTCTCTAGTCTTTAGTCCTTTTTACTTTCTCTACTACGTATAGTAACTAGAGGAAGTATTGTATTCGATCAAAATATTCTATTTCCAGATTCCGCTGGAAATATGTTTTAAGACCTCCTGAATAACAAAAAAGCATTTTTAGAAAAAGATTCGTATGCGAAATCGAAAAGTCGATTAAAAACCAAATTTGGTATTTAAGTTTAGTATGCTTCAAGGATGCGACACGAAGATTTTGAACAAAATTCCTCCACCCTAAACTACCCTTTACATGGAACATTTTTCGAAAATTTTTATTTTCTCGAAAATGCCTCTTACGGTTTTGGTTAAAATGCCATATGTTTGAGACATTTTTATGACAAATGAATGTATATTTATATTTCCTGGCTATAGCCCTTGTAGTCCTATGTACTTTGGATGAGTTTTGCATAACTGGTAAACCGTAAGAGATGGATCAAATCTTACTGTACAAAAAATGTGGATCTCACTAAAACACAATCTATGTCCAAATAAAGTTTTTGTAGAGTGAACCATTTCGTATTTGTGTGAGTTTTGGAAAATAACTTTCGTCAAATAGAACAATTTTATTCATTGTTTTATTTTAACAGTGCAAACAAAACGGAATTTGAAAGCTTTAAAGGATTTGACTATCGCACAAAGCTTACTGTATTCTAATATTCCCCTTGTACCTACAAGGAAATAAGATATAAGATAATTTGTACAATGTTTATCTTAACTAACACGAAGAAGATATAGGAATAAGAATAGTTGGTACAAGAGTAGAGAAAGTCATGTGAGTGCAACACATCAGCTTTTTTTAATGCCCTGGCCATGGAAAGAGAATGGAGTATCAAATCAATCACAGAGCCATCTTTATGAACGTTTATTAATGCGAAGCAGACATAAGAATAAGGTTGTTAAACATTAGCTGGTGGAAGAGTAGACAAAGGAAGTAATGTGAAACATAACATCCGAATTTTATTTGGCAAAAGAGCGATGTTTTCAGGTGAGGTAGTAATCTTCGGGGTGCATAGGGAGTTGGATGCGAGATATTGTGGTACGAACCATTAATTCTACAACATTACCGGGGCGCAGTTTCGAGGCTTAAGTGGCAGAATCCATCGGCTCTGTTATTTTTCCACTCACGGAGCAAATGCTAAAACTATCCATACAGTGCGGGTTAGCAGGGTAAGTAAACACTTCCTGCTATGCTAAACAAATAATTTGAAACGTGAAAACTCATCTACACAAACTTGCCTCTGACAATATGTATAATTCATTCACAGGAGGTTCCCAGTCCTCAGTGCCGAAATTCCTCTACTGTCCACGTACAAATCAAATGCAAATTTGCGCTATTTTAACAATTTTTAATCTCCAGGGCACTTGGAATCTTGGTAAATGTGGAAACAGGTAAACAGATAGCCTTAAATTTTAGATGTATGTGTAGAAACAGGCGTTTGTAAACCGTTTGTGGATATTTATTTACACAATATTATTAATGTTATTCTTTCTATTCCTTGTTAATATAGATTAAGCTTCATTACACTCACTCACACACACTCAAAATAATACTTTCAAATAACAATGGTTTCGTCGCCTTAGCACTGCTGCTTAACAAGCGGGGCACACGGTTCGATTCCCGGTACCGGCGTGGGGTTTTTCTCCCGCTTTAAGATCTGGTCCAGGATGCAGTCAGCCTCGTTGGGTCCCTGAGGGGCCAATTGAAAAGCAACTTGATTGAAAAGTAGCAGCCCTGTTTGCCTAGGCCGAATGACTGGCCGGGAGGGACTGGGGCGCCGACCACGTCCCACCTCCAGTACTGCACCCCACTCATGACACTGTGGTGTGTGGAGCTGCGGGACGCAGCGGCTGGGCGGTGGGGTTTGGAATGTAAATGGGTGTTGCGCCTTGGATTAGACTAATAAATAATAATAATAATAATAATAATAATAATAATAATAATAATAATAATAATAATAATAATAATAATAATAATAATAATAATAATAATAATAATAATAATAATAATAATAATAATAATAATAATAATAATAATAATTATAATAATAATAATAATAATAATAATAATAATAACAATAACAACAACAATAACAACAACAACCATCATAATAAACAATTATCAGAATAATAATCATAATAATAATAACAATAATCATCGTAATAATAACAATAACAACAACAATAACAACAACAATAACTACAATAATACTAATAATAATCATAATAATAATAATTGTTCATTATTATTATTATTATTATTATTATTATTATTATTATTATTATTATTATTATTATGATTATTATTATGATTATCATTATTATTATCATTATTATTATCATTATTATTATCATTATTATTATCATTATTATTATCATTATTATTATCATTATTATTATCATTATTATTATCATTATTATTATTATTATTATTATTATTATTATTATTATTATTATTATTATTATTATTATTATTATTATTATTATTATTATTATTATTATTATTATAGATAACAAAGGACAAAGTTTAGGATCACACCGCAGAAAAACAAGAAAAAAAAAAAGAAACCTTTTTTATTGGCTGATTGTAGAAAGGTGCTCAGTACACATACATATATGTACTAAGCTGTCATCATGGTTTTTGTTCAGCAATTTGGCGTTAAGTGCAAGAAGATACTGGTACACTATATAGCAATCAATATGTCTTCTATTCTTTCTGCATCAAGAAGTTACTGCTAGTGGAAAAATTACATCTGTTTTGAAATCAACTCAAAATCGAAAAGTTGGATACATTGCGACACGAATATTACCAAAATACCTGCTGTGTTGCACTCACATGACTTTCTCTACTCTTGTACTAACCATTCTTACAAACTCTTATCCCTATATCTTCTTCGTGCTAGTTAAGATAAACATTTGTACAAATTATCTTATTGCTATTTTCTTGTAGGTGCAACAGGAATATCGGAATAGAGTAGACTTTGGGCGATAATCAAATTCTTTAAAGCTTTCAAAGTCCGTTCTCTTTGCACGATTAACGTATAAAAATGAATAACGATGTTCCATTTGACAGAAGTACAAGTTCCCCAGAACTCACACAGATAACAAGGAACATCCCCGAAATGGTTCACCCTCCAAAAAATTTATTCAAACATAAATATTTTAACAAGATCTAAATTTTTTGCACAGTAAGATTTGGTCTATCTCTTAACGTTTACCAGTTACGCAAAAGTCATCCAGAATAAATACTACACGGCCTATACCCAGAAAATTCAAGATATATATTACATTTGTCATAAAAATATCTCAACCATATAGCATTTTAATCAAAATCGTTTCCGCCATTTTTAAGAAAATTACAATTTTCGAAACATTTTCCATGTAAAGGGTATTTAGTGTGGAGGAATTTTCTTCAAAATCTTTGTGTCGCATACTTGAAAGACATTAACCTTTTTAACCGACTTCCGTTTTGAGTTATGCTGTCCACAGACTGACATACAGAGAGATGCACAGATATACACACGCACGGACCTTTTCATTCTTTTTTTTTTTTTTTTTTGGTTCAGTGGGCCTCAAAACATATATTTCCGGTGAAGTCTCGACATCGAATTTTTTTGGGGAATACAATACCTCCTCTACTTTACTATACGTAGTAGAGAAAGTAAAATTCATACACTCAAAACTACCCTTTATATGTATAGTGTTTCGATGCTTCTGAAATTAAAAAAAAAATCTGATGTGTTGCACTCACATGACTTTCTCTACTCTTGTACTAACCATTCTAACAAACTCTTATTCCTATATCTCCATGTTAGTTAAGATAAACATTCATACAAATTATCTTACTGCTTATGTCCTTGTAGGTGCAAGGGGAATGTTAGAATACAGTAGGCTTTGTGCGACAGTCAAATCTTTTTTACCTTTGAGATTCCGTTCTCTTTGCACGATTAACATATAAAAAAATGAACAACGTTGTTGCATTTCGCTAAAGTTCTAAGTTTTCCGAAACTCACACACATAACAAGGAATATCTCCGAAATGGTTCACCCTAAAAGAAAACTTATTGAGACATAAATTGTGTATTTTAGCCAGATCTACGTTTTTTGTAGAGTGTGATTTGGTCTATCTCTAACGGTTTACCAGTTATGCAAAAGTCGTCCAGAGTAAATACGACTACAGGGGCTATAGACAGAAAATTCAAGATATACATTTCATTTGTCATTAAAATATCTCAAACATATGACATTTTAATCAAAATCGTTAGAGCCATTTTCAAGAAAATCAAAATTTTCGAAAAAGTTCCCATGTAAAGGGTAGTGTAGGGTGGGGCTATTTTCTTCAAAATCTTCGTGTCGCATCCTTGAACGACATTAAACTTAAATACCAACTTTGGTTTTTAACCGACTTTTCGTTTTTGAGTTATGCTGTCCACAGGCTGACAGACTCACAGACTGACACAGACACACACACGGACATTTTTCTAAAAATGCTTTTTTCTTGGATTTAGGGGGCCTCAAAACATATATTTCCGGTAAAATCTCGACATCGAATTTTTGGGTGGAATACAATACTTCCCCTACTTACCAGTAGAGAAGTAAAAATGACTAATGGTTTTGCTGAATTTACCGTATGTTTAAGATATTTACACGATAAATAAAATGCACCTGTTGAATCTCATCGGATTACGCTGTGAAGTTCCCTTCATTCTGAATATATCTGTATACTTTTGTATGGCTGGTAAACTTGATACATTTCTTTAATCACACAGTGTATTTACAATAACGTTTTGTGCCTCTGGCTATTTCCGAGAAATGCTATTAATGTTTTTAATGTTTCCTTAGTTGTTTTTGAAGTGCTGTCAGCATTCAGTTGTTTCGGGCACGCTTTTGAATTTCGAAATGCGCATATACTGACCCACTTTTTAAACAACTGAATAACTCTTCAGAGTATTGTACGTACAACAAAATGTGTAATAAAACCACCTAACAAACACTAACCTGAAATAACATGAAGCACAAAGAAAAAATAATTAGCTTTTGCTAGAATGGTTTGCAAATATAAAAATAAACGGCAGTAGATAGAAAAAAATCATATAAATATAATATTGCCTTTTTAATAGAATGATAATTGAAAACAATTGCACATCTGCAAAGTCAAAGCCGGTGGTATGAACTTATATGTTAAAGGCTGTATATAAATAGAGTAATTAAAAAACAAAGCAGCTATGGCAACACTTTGTGATGCAAAACAAATATTTAATTAATGTGCAACGCTTTATAAAGCATTTTATAGTGATGCTAGAGGTTCATATTTATGTATTTGAAACTGCTGTTTAACCATCAGGTAGGAAATCCGCGGAAAACTGCGTTATGCCTGCTGGGGAAAATTTAATACAACCATTATTTTATACAGTTAAATAATAGTATACTGGTGATGGATAGAGGAAAGTGGGATGAGTATACTATTATATATTTTTTACTTTCTCACTCCATACTTGCAGTAAATAGCAACTATTTTCCATCCAAAAATTCGATATCGAGATTTCACTGGAAACATGTTTTGAAGACCGCCTCCGTAGCACAGTTGTAGCGCTTGCCTCTGACGCGGAGGACCCGGGTTCGATCCCCGGTACTCGCATGGGGATTTTATCCCCTCTGGAAGGTCTGGCACGGGGTGCACTCAACCTCGTTAGGTCTCGGGGGACCAATTGAGGAGCTACTTGATGGATAAGTAGTGACCCCAGGTTGAGAAGGCCGTATAACTGGCACGCTGACCACGTCCCACCCTCCAGTACTGCACCCCACCAATGACGCCTGTAGTGGGCAGAGGTGGGGGACGCAGCGGCTGGGCAGTAAGCCTTGGCCCTTCATGGGCTGTTGCGTTAGGGGTATATATGTTCTGAAACTCACTGAATCCAAAAAAGCATCTTTAGAAAAAAGGTGTTTTTGTGTAAGTGTGTGAAATTAAATTATTTTGTTGTTTAACGACGCTGTCAATTGCGAAGATTACATCTACGTCGCCGGTGTGGCGGAATTTTGCCCCACAGAAGTAAATCTACTGTCATGGAGCTGTCGTTTATAAGCACACTTAAAACCAATCGGTCAGGGCCGGATTTGAACCTGCGACCTTGGAATCAATAGGCCAATGTTTATCCAACTGAGCCACCCAGATTAACCGTAAGTGTCTGTGTTTGTGAACAACGTAACTCAAAACCAAATGCCTAATTTTGTATTTCAGCTCAGCATCTTCCAAGGATACGAGACGATGATTTTAAAGAAAATGCTCCCACTCCAAACCTCCCTTACATGGGAAATGTTTCTAAAATTTGTATGTTCAAAATAAATACGGTAACGTTTTCCTTTAAATTCGACATGTTTAAAATATTTTTATGACATATAAAATGTAATTTATTAATTTTCTGCAAATAGCCTCTGGGGTTATCTTCATTCTGAATCACTTTTGCGCAAGCGTATACCGTAAAAGATAAGACAAAATCTTACTGCACAAAAAATGCACGTCTCGCTAAAACGCACAATTTATGTCAAATGCATTTTTTGTGCAGTTAACTCTTTCCAAGATATTCGTTGTTATTTGTGTGCATTTTAAAATACTTTTAATTTTCTCAAATAGGAAGTCGTTATTAGCTTTTTTTATCTTCTCTTGGCCACGCAAAGAAGTGTTCCGTACCTATGACTTGACGGTCGTTTACGTGTAACTTTGGCGGAGAGCGCGCCGGTCCTCGCTCGATCCCTTGCCACTTATGAACAGTATAGATAAATAATTCAGTCTGTCACACATAATTCAAGTTTTTACTGTATATATTTATATATTTCAATACGCAATTTAATGGCTACCCTGTAAGCTGCATATAATTTCAAATTAACTGCTTATCTACAGGTACACGTTTACTTTGTACACCATTGTATATCGTTTGACTGAGTGCACATAAGAGGCAGCTTTGTTTACGTTGTCACTGCCCGGTATTTCGTGGGCTACTCCTTGCCCTGGTAATAAGATCATTTCTACGATTCTTTATCTTAGTTAACATGAAGTAAATAGAAATATAAACGTTTGTAAGATGAGTTTGTACAAGAATATCGGAAGTCGTAAGTGCAACATATCAGATTTTGTTAATACAATAGCCCTTTAACGTAAGAGAGATATAAAATAATATGTATAGCTTCCGAGAGATTTACTTCGAGACCACACGCAAAAGCTCAACACTAAATAATTCATGGCAGGATTATGACGTAATTAATGAGCTCGTGTATCCCTCCGCCAAGGAATTAAAGCACACTCACGTGCGCTGTATGATTAAGTTCAGAAAAAGCACTGATATGCTGCATTTATTTGCAAAACTTTCACGTGCCATACGTATAAGTATTAAAAAGCTTGCTTCAAATTTTTCTGCAAATATGGTACACCTGGGACTCGCTCTACCTTTTTAATTTAATTAAAATGTCCAAGTTTTCGCTACAAAGAACCAAGCGCTGCCATGTGGCAATTTTTTTAATAACATTCCTTCGCTTCATACCCCCAACCCCTCAGTCCTTATACAAAGTTTGTATCTAAAGAATTAAGTTAAACCAACATTTCTTAGCATGCATTATTTTAATCCCCTTAATATGAGAAATATGTAGTGAACTAAATCAAAGTCACTGCTTACGTAGGTATACTGCTGTTTTAAATCGTGTTGCAACCTTCCCAGAAATAAAATTGATGTAATCAGTAATAATATAACCGTTATATCGGTGTATTACGCACACAAAGTAATAATAGTCTAACAAAGTGTAAAATTAAACAACTTGTGGAAGATAAAAAAAAAATCTTGTGTTACACTCGCATGACTTTCTCTACACACTCTTGTAAAAGTTATTCTGACAAAAAGATGTCCTATCTACTTCACGTTTACAAAGATACACATTTGTAGAAATGATTTCTTTACAAATTTCCTTGTGGGTAAAAGAGAATACAGTATGCTTTAAAAGCTAGTGAAATCTTTTATGAGCTGGTCACTATGTCAAGATGTGATTCCGTTCCGTTTGCATGACCAGAAGGGAAAAAAAAACAAATAATAGGTTCCCTTTTAAGGAAAGTTTAAGTACTTATTTAAAAGTTCAAACCAATAACAAGGAATATCTCGGAAATGGTTAACTCCACAAAACTACTTTATCCGGAATAAATTGTGTGCTTCAACGAGAATTACATTTTTGTGTAGTAAGATTTGGTCTATCTCTTACGGTTTACGAATTATGCAAAACTCGTCCAGAGTAAATACGACTACATGGGCAATAGCCAGAAAATTCAAGATATACATTTCATTTGTCATAAAAATATCTCAAACATATGACATTTTAGTCAAAATCGTTAGAGCCATTTTCAAGAAAATCAAAATTTTCGAAAAATTTTCCATGTAAAGGGTAGTTTTGGGTGGGGCTATTTTCTTCAAAATTTTCGTGTCGCATTCTTGAATGACAATAAACTTAAATACCAACTTTGGTTTTTAACCGACTTTTCGTTTTTGAGTTATGCTGTCCACAGACTGACAGACTGACAGACTGACACACAGACACACACACGGACCTTTTTCTAAAAATGTTTTTTTTTTTTTTTGGATTCAGGGGGCTTCAAAATATATATTTCCGGTGAAATCTCGACATCGTACTTTTGGGTGGAATATAATACTTCCCCTACTTACCAATGGAGAAAGTAAAAATACAGTGGGTCTACATATGTAAAATTTTACAAAGATACTTAGGAAGAAAACGTTATTTTGAACTTGGTCCTCCTTTAAAGAAATCAGTTAATTTGGCTTGTTTTACTTTTCTTGCATTAAGTGCATACACCTGATTTTGACTATACGTAGTGTGGTATAAACAATTCCTAACTCTGAAGCAATTTTGGTTTTCGTTTTGTGTGGATTAAGTTCCATCTCTCGTATAAATTTTACTTTCTGATCTAGTGTGTACCAGTTCCTTTTTCTGTTCTCCATGGCTGATTAAAAGCAACTAAGAACTGAAAGATAAAATCGCTTTTAATCATTAAATACAATACTGAACATTTTTATCTTTACTCTTTATTCTTATTTTCGCTAAGACATTCTCGTGCCGAAAGCCACCGGCTCTACCAACAAACGTATTTGTCTTTTGTTTCCTCGGCCGAAAGTCTCTCGCTCGGCTTATGTCTTTGTCAACAGAGATAAAGAAAATGCTCCTCGAGTTTCTTTTAAGATAGCACATGGCGTAATTCTCATTTCATCGTAATTACGTAAGACTCAGTTGTATTTCACTGAAATTTAATACGTATAACTGCGAATTACGCATAAATGCATTACGTATAAATAAGGTTTTATTAACACGTTTCTAAATTACATTTTGACGGGACGTACAAAAATATACGTATAAATACGAATGACTTAAAATTAGGTTACGTATAAAGCAAGTTCAACTGTAGTTTCGGTAGTGCTTTATCGCCTGTCGGACACACAAACAGGCTGTGTCTGCAATCGACATTGCCTTTGTATTTGTTCCTGATAAAGAAAGGGGGCAGTGTAGTAAACTCGTGCTATGCTCCCAATTCTTCCACAGCCAATGCACCAACAGGACGGAAAGGTACATCTGTCTGATGCTATGCTTCTTAATATGGTTGCCTTTCTTTCTGTGTTGGACACACACTTGTGCTTACTTCCATTCATTAGCGGAATACATCATCAAAAGTTTCCCCTACAAGGACACGTTCATCAACACTCTAGCAATGGCAGAATACGCGGTTCAACGTGCAGTTGTTCCCATCGTGCTTTCACAAGACTATACACATTTGCGGTGTTGTATTCATGCTCTAGTTGTCCTAGGTTCCTGATAGGATCTCACTGATTACATGTTACTTCTTTCTATACGTTTGTTGCTTGTTTCATCTACCAAATCAAACGTATGTTCTCCATATTTCTTATTAATTTTATATGCTCTATCGCACAACTACATTCGTGGAGATTTCTTCTCCTTCTCTTTGGATATCTGCTTTTGTTACCTATCTCTGAATTCCAATTCATTTCTCTTGTTTGTACCTATTCTTACGTTTTTCAACTTTTCTGAGAGATTTCTGATTGTCCCCTACACATGGTGAAACGTTGGAGATAGAATCACGAACATTAGATACTTGCATTCCTAAGTGAATAGTGTGTTTGTGTGTTTAGGATGCATTAATTTCATAAGTTTGTGACTAACTGTAATTGTTGCATATTTCTTATTCGTTATTTAATATGTCCTCATGGTTCACAGTTTTATACATATGACTGATTTATCATTATATTGAGTTACTTTTTCTGTAATGTTTTTTTTAATTCCTTCATAATTTCTTCTTTGGTTATCCGCTATTTTAGTAACCTGTAACCAAGTCTAATTATGCACACATTTCAGCTTGGTTGTATTCATTGTCCTACTCTTCTGTCTAATTTCATTCACTTCATTCTTACACGTATCTTTTATTTCCATCTAGATTTTTGTCTGAGCTTCAATTTCCTCAAATCTGAGTTTTTACTTTCTCTATCACGCATAGTAAAGTAGAGGAAGTATTGTATTCCAGCCAAAAATTTCGATGTCGAGATTTCACCGGAAATATATGTTTTGAGAACCCCTGAATCCAAAAAAAGAACTTTTAGAAAAAGGTCTGTGTGTGTTTGTGAGTCTGTTTATTTGTGTGTGTGTCTGTGTGTCTGTCTGTGAACAACATAAATCAAAAAAGAAAAGTCAGTTAAAAACAACAGTTGGTATCGAAGTTCAATATCTTTCAAGGAAGCAACACGAAGATTTTGACAAAAACTCCTTCATCCTAAACTACCCATTAAATTTTTCGAAAATATTTATTTTCTCAAAAATGGACATAACGATTTTGATTAAAATATCATATGTTTAAGATATTTTTATGGCAAATGAAATGTATATTTTGAATTCTCTGGATATAGCCCATGTAGCCGACGTTACTCCAGATGACCTTTGCATAACTAGTAAACTGTAAGAGGTAGAGCAAATATTATTTTACAAAATGTACATCTCGTTAAAACACACAAATTATGACGAAATGCATTTTTTTTGTGGAGTGAGCAATTTCGGAGATACTCCTTGTTATTTATGTGTTTTGCAATACTTAAACTTTTCTCATATGGGAGGTCGTTTTTCACATTGCTATCTCTTGGCCCTGCAAAGACAACGGAATTTCAAAACTTCTCCCTTAAAGCCTACTGTATTCCCCTTACACCATATAGAAAATTAGCAATAAGATAATTTCTACAAATGTTTATCTGGACTAACATGAAGAAGATAGAAGAATAAGAATGGTTATTACAAGAGAAAATCATGAGAGTGTAACACATCAGATTTTAGGTTTTGACATTTGTAGAATCAGCTGCTATCTGGCCATGTTTATAATTGATATCAGTAGCAAACTGATCCTGTTTCACGGAGATAGATATCTGGACCCACCTGTTTTTATTGTGATACCTAGCTATTTTGTCCTGATATTTCTTTTTGATCACTGGCCAAGTAATTTTGTTTTTCAGTGATCTCCTTAGCTAATTTATATCTCTTTTCAGTTATATAGATAGCTAATTTATCCAACTTTTCGCCCATGTCTCTAGCTGACTTCTTCGGTTCTGTTGTTCTCCCCAGTTTCATCTGTCTCAAGAAAGTAATTATGCTCATATATTACTGACTAACATAATCCTGATAATTACCTGTATTCTCCGTGAGATCCATTCCTTGTTCTGTTTGTCTAGTCTATTTTCTTTGACTTAATTTTTAATGTTGTTCGTTAGCTTACTACAAAATATACAGATGCAAATTGTGGTTATTTTAAAAGTTGTATCTTGGTATTTAGATTACAATGTTCTAGATGTCTTCTTTCTTGTCTTCTTTTTGTTGTGGTCCTTGAGTTCTGTCACAGGTCCGTCAATGTTGTGGTCATCCTTTGGCTCAAGATGGTCTTGACGTTCTGGATGTAGTTGAATCTCTAAATTTTAATTTTTAATTTCTTTGCGTTCTCAAATCCTATTCGTTGGCAACACAGCTGTGTGTCACTTTTGAAATTGCTGTGAGTGTGCCTTGCCTTTTTTAAATTTCTTGTCTGGCTGGCTAGGTTTGGAGTATGAGACAGCAAATTTGGGTATTACGGTTATTATTATTATTATTATTATTATTATTATTATTATTATTATTATTATTATTATTATTATTATTATTATTATTATTATTATTATTATTATTATTATGATTATTATTATGATTATTATTATGATTATTATTATTATTATTATTATTATTATTATTATTATTATTATTATTATTATTATTATTATTATTGTTATTATTATTGTTATTATTGTTGTTATTATTGTTGTTATTATTGTTGTTATTATTGTTGTTATTATTGTTGTTATTATTATTGTTGTTATTATTGTTGTTATTATTATTGTTGTTATTATTGTTGTTATTATTATTATTATTATTATTATTATTATTATTATTATTATTATTATTATTATTATTATTATTATTATTATTATTATTATTTAAATAACAATTCACGTTAAGTTATCAATTGCAGTGCCCTTTATTCAGAAAACGATTCTTTCAAATTATAATTCAGTTGAATAAAATCTCTGTTTGCTTTCAGAAAAATATGCGAGTACTCATTTTGAACAACATCGAAATAATGTGTGCTACCAAATTATTAAATAAATAATTGAGTATAATTGTATTACTTATATATTTATCAGATGATATTGCATAAACCTTCACTGTTTCTTTCTAGCTGAACAACTAATTTGCTTAGCTCTTAATTGTTTCCCAAAGAAGACGTTTTACACACGTGTTTCTTATCAAAATGAGGTGTGATTATTTGAAAATTATATGACGTCACACGCTTGACAGACAAAATTTAATAAATGTGTATCATTATTTATTATATAGCTTTGAAGATGCGCGCGTACCTCAATAGATAAGTGCTCGAACAGCATAACTCAAACGAAAAGTCGGTTATATACCAAAATTGGTATTTAAGCTTACGTCTTCCAAGATTACGACATGAAGATTTTTAAAAAAATCTCCCATGGAGATGGAAAATGTTTCAAAAATGTCGATTGTCACTAAAATCACTAAGGGTTATAATTAAAATAACACATATCTTGAATTTTTACTTTCTCTACTGGTAAGTAGGGGAAGTATTGTATTCCACCCAAAAATTCGATGTCGAGATTTCACCGGAAATACATGTTT
This sequence comes from Tenodera sinensis, assembly GCA_030765045.1. Lineage (NCBI taxonomy): Eukaryota > Metazoa > Arthropoda > Insecta > Mantodea > Mantidae > Tenodera > Tenodera sinensis. The sequence goes on along the minus strand of CM060962.1, from coordinate 290,628,585 downwards.
TGAGGCCACCTGAATCCAAAAAAAGCATTTTTAGAAAAAGGTCCGTGTGTGTCAGGCTGTGTGTGTCAGTCTGTGGACAGCATAACTCAAAAACGAAAAGTCGGTTAAAAACCAAAGTTGGTATTTAAGTTTAATGTCTTTTAGGAATGCGACGCGAAGATTTTGAATAAAATAGCCCCACCCTAAACTACCCTTTACATGGAAGATTTTTCTAAAATTTTGATTTTCTTGAAAATGGCTCTAACGATTTTGATTAAAATGCCATATGTTTGAGATATTTTGATGACAAATGAAATGTATATTTTGAATTTTCTGGCCATTGCCGCTGTAGCCGTATTTACTCTGGACGAATTTTGCATAACTAGTAAACCGTTAGAGATAGAACAAATCATACTATACAAAAAATGTAGATCCTGGTAAAAATACACAATTTATGTCTCAATAAAGTTTCTTGTAGGGTGAACCATTTCGGAGATATTCCTTGTTATGTGTGTGAGTTTCGGAAAACTTAGAACTTTCGTGAAATGGATCATCACTGTTCATTTTTTTATATGTTAAGTGTGCAAAGACAACAGAATCTCAAGCATTTGACTATCGCACAAAGCCTTCTGTATTCTAATATTCCCCTTGCACCTACAAGGAAATAAGCAATAAGATAATTTGTACAAATGTTTATCTCAACTAACAAGAAAGAAGATATAGGAATAAGAGTTTGTAAGAATAGTTAGTACAAGAGTAGAGAAAGTCATGTGAGTGCAGCACATCAGATTTTTGTTAATAGCCTGTACATTCTGGCCCACTGCTGTATAACTGGCAAACCGCAACTTATACACAAAATGTTACCACACGAAAAATGTAGATCCCGTTAAAAGACGTGATCTATATGAAATAAACTTTTCGTGGAGTTAAAGTTTACTGGTTTGAATTTTCCAGCACTTATATGTTTCTCAAATAGGACGTGTTTGTTCACTTTTGTCATGTTAATATAGAGAGAAGCGAGTTTTAAAACCATCACATAGTGACCAACTCTTAAACTATTTGGCTATCGCTTAAGTATTCCCCTATTGCCATTGTACTTACAGTGAAACATGTAATGATGTCATTTCTAAAACGTTTATCTCAATTAAGAAGAATAAGTTTTGTAGGAATATTTCGTGACCGCCTCCGTAGCGCAATTGGTAGTGCGTCTGCCTCTGGCGCGTAGGACCCGGGTTCGATGGGCATAGGAGTTTTCCCCCGCTGAGAGGTCTGGTACGGGGTGCACTGAGCCTCGTTAAGTCCCTGAGGGGCCAATTGAGGAGCTATCCTGATGGAAAGTTAGCGTCCCTGAAAGGTCAAGTAGTCGCCTTACTGAACCCCGCCACCCCCAACCTGCACTCCCCCGTGGCCTTGGTTGCGGCTGGAGGAGGCAGTGACCGGGAGATGAGGGTAGCCTCAGCATAGAGGACACGCCCTAGGGACATGAATAATTCGTTAAGGAATGGGTAGAGAAAGTAATTTAAATGTAACACAAGATTTTTCCTACATATTTTACTGGATTTGTAAGATCCAGATTTAGAGATTTTGGATGGAATAATATATATCATCTATCTACTAGAGGAAGGCGGCAGAGAAGGTTTTGTGTCTTGCAGTGCCTACTTAAAACAAACAAAACCCACCACTACGCAGTAATATCCAAGGCAATTGTCAGAAATAGTCATTTGAGACTGAACACGTGTTATATGTATCCTAACAACATTTTTAAGAGAATAGGATCCTATTTTATCAGCAAAAGGTGGCAGAATCTTCAATATCTCAGATATTTGTAGCAATTTGCTTGGAAGGTGTACCTGCATAAATTGTGTAAAATGAGAAAGTATAGGTAAAATAAGGAGATGATAAATCACAGAAATATTTCGGCGTTCACTTGTCTTTTGAAAGGAGGTTGCCAAGATAACATAGGCCGTTCCTGCACAGTCAGCGTGTAATTTATAGCCTAGCCCATATTATTACCTACACATTATGGCAACTCCTCCCGCTGCTTGAGATTAATGCATGCTGAAATTTTAAAAACGATGTTTCCATTCTCTTGCGTGTGGCGGCTTATGCAGGCCGGAAGAATAAAAATGCAAATTAAGATGACTTGCACGCAGTTTCACAGCAGAGGTACCTGGCTCATGGCTCATGACGTGTTAAAGAACGCGTTCAAACCCTAGCAAGTCAAACTTCTTTTCTTTTTGGCATTCAAATCCACAGTAAGAGCACAAGGCGCGTAATATTTCACTTTTCTTATCAGCAATATCTCCGTATTGTTGATACGTTGTTTGCAACTTTTCACTATACCTGGTGATATGCTGAAGGACACATTATGCAGTACAAGGTTGATTAAAAAAACATCAGTTTCATGCACATGACTTTCTCTACTCATTCTTCTGCAGAATACGTAACAACATTTTGTTTTTCTATTTCGTTCTTGTTTCTGGGGTTGCACTCAGCCTCGTTTGGTCCCTGAGGGGCCAACTGAGGAGCTACTTGATTGAAAAGTAGCGATCCCTGGTTGCGAAAACCGCATAACCAGCCGGGAGGAACTGGGGCGCTGACAACGTCCCGTACTGCACCCCATTCATGACGCCTGTGATGGGCAGAGGTAGAGGGACGCAGCGGTCGGGTGGTAAGCCTTGCCCCAGAGAAGACTGTTGCGCTTCTGCATTATCACCATTATTATTATTATCACCACCATTATTATTATTACTACTATTATTATTGTTGTTGTTATCGTATTGTATTCGTGGTGGACGAAGCGGCATCTGGGTGGGTTTGCTTCGGGTGTTCCGGTTTCCTCCGCCACTCATTCCACCAATTGCTCCATTATCACCTTTCTAGTCATCCATTTCGCCTGTATTTCATATATTCCTCTTCCTCACTGTCATACCTGATGCTTGACTGACTACCCGCTTCTAGGTCTTCACTCTGTCCCCGATAAGCGTCTGACACTAGGCACTGGCTTGTAAGTCCTACAGAGTGTAATTCTTACATAAGGGGAGACTAATCAGGTAAATAAGAAACAGTATCACTATGTAATGGCTTTGTAATTCTCCTTGTAAGAATACCACAAAAAAGGAATAGCGACTTTTCGCTTGTCGAAGTTATAAGCATTTGAAAATGCAAACAAATAACTGACAATATTTCCGAAATGGACAGTGCCGAAAAAGGTTGAATTTGACATAAATTGTTTACTTTAAGATCTATATTTTTGTGGGAAAATATTTTATCTCTGGTAAACCTACTTCTTATGTATATACCAAACAGAGACAAGTCATTTCCATGCAAATATCTTAAACGTGGTATTTTAATTAAAATCGTTAGAATCACTTTCAGAGAACCGCAAATAGCAAAAACATGTTTCTGTAAACGGTATTTTGGGGAGAGGGAATTTTCCTGGAAAAAATTCCTGGTGATCTTTGGAAGATGCTAAACTTAAATACAAAGTTTGGTATCTAACCAACTTTTTGTTTTTTAATTATGCTATTAACAGAGAGACACAGCGATCTGACTATCGCTTACAGCCTACTGTATTTCTCTAATCCCATTGTGATACTGAAATTTATTTTAATACTAAGATGCATAACTACCTAAAGGTTAACTAATTAAAATAAAGGGGAAATCAAACATTTAACCCTTAGGTAGTAACATCCGTCTCTCAGGCTAATATAAAGTTTCTCAACATATAGTGAGCACATAAATCAAGTTAACTTGATCGTATATTTCAGCTATACTTTGCTTGAGAGTTGAACTTGGAATTGTGTGGGCGTCACTCTCTTAGTTCCGCAACAGTATTGTTTAAAAGTGTCAGGCAGATATTACTGTAAAGGTATCTAACATACTAATATTTCAGTTCTGTAAGTTTTCTATAATTTCTTGTAAGATATCATGCAAATTGAAGTGTACGTATTAGTAATTTGTCAATCTTTTATATTGTTGTTTTATTTTCAAGATTCACCAAAGTGCACATAAAATGCAAACTTTTGTCATCTTAGTCTCACAGACAGATATTACAAGCGCCATTTTCTCACAAAGATTGATATTTGATTTTGTAACTTCTGCATAACTCATTGCAAGATTGTCAAAGCAATAAAAATATTAGTATTAATAATTCATCAAGATTTTAAATTATTACATTCAGTGAAACAGACATAAACTACAAGATTTTGTGATCTTAGTCTCCCAGACGGATGTTACTGTTTTCTCACATGTTACAAAATGAACTAAAGGTTAATAGTAGTAGTAATAATAATAATAATAATAATAATAATAATAATAATAATAATAATAATAATAATAATAGTAATAGTAATAATAATAATAGTAATAGTAATAATAGTAATAGTAATAATAATAATAGTAATAGTAATAATAATAATAGTAATAATAATAATAATAATAGTAATAATAATAATAATAATAATAATAATAATAATAATAATAATAATAATAATAATAATAATAATAATAATAATAATAATAATAATAATAATAATAATAATAATAATAATAATAATAATAATAATAATAATAATAATAATAATAATAATAATAATAATAATAACTATTGTAATGATTTTAAATAAATACTAATAAATATAAAAAATAAAAATGTGTGTAATAACTCTGGCAGCTAATTAAACCAGGGCTAATATGCCAGATTGTTAACATTTATTTATTCTACACATTCATACATACAACATCCTTTACAGATAAAATTATAAAAATACAAATAGGTACAAATACTATTTAATGTAATTATTAATATATATGTATGTATTACACAAATTATAATAGTTCACACATAATCACTCACAAAGATACAAATACTACTAACCAACATTTCATTCTACACAATCATAATACAACAGAATTTCTAAATAAGTTTATAAAAATAAAGTAATTTGTTTCTAAGTATATAACAATTGACAGAATAAAATAAATAAAACAAGGATAAAATTAAAACAAATTTATCTCTTCACTATAACAAAATAAAATAAAATAAAATATAACATTTCATACATACCAACATCCGGCTCACAAAACTACAACAATTACTAAACAACAAAAAAACAAATATGTAACACTAAATTATTAATTATAAATATTGAACATAATTTTAATTATATCATTAAATATTATTTATCATTATTATTATTATTATTATTATTATTATTATTATTATTATTATTATTATTATTATTATTATTATTATTATTATTATTATTATTATTATTATTATTATTATTATTATTATTATTATTATTATCATCATCATCATCATCATTATTAAATATAGGGAGAAAACGAACAAAAGAGGGGGTCATCTCATAACTGGGGATGCGAAGCTAGCGTATTTTTTAAAAAGATAGCGTCCCTTCAGCCAGTTCCAGCAACGGAGTGCTCGCCAGACAGTCAAAGCTGATGGAAGCTTATGATGTTATTGCATAAAAGTGTTTAAAAGTTCAACGGGCAAAGAGAGTGTTTTAAAAGTTTATTGGTATATACAGTTGGTGTGGATTGCTGAATTATTTCTGCCAGACGTCATATATTGATCGGCAATTCTTTTCCTAAGCAAAGAATAATGAAGTGATATTTTATTAAGAAGCTGTTAATTTCTAAATCAGTGTCATCTTTCCGAAACACCCACGCACACCCAGAGATAGAGTACTTATCGCTCCAACAACGACAAAAGGACGGTCTACAAGAATCTTCAATTCATTGTTAATCGGCGGAGATATTTTCGATTCAAACAGTTTGTGAAGGAGCAAAGTCTTATGTTAGTTCAAACCGTCAACTAACACCAGCAAGAAACACGTTTGCTACAATTGCAACTAAAAGAGAATATATATGAGTTAGGAAGTATGAATGTGTGAATTTAATGTAATAAGTAGGGCTAGGAAGTTCATGCATTTGCATGTTTTTTCATAGGGATTAAAAAGGTATGCTTTTATATTATGTACACGAATTACGGAATTTTCAGTTATTTGGACATGATTTTATGGTGCATATAACTGCATATTTTCTTGATTTTTGATAAATGCATATTATTTCAATACTATAGCCTCTATATGGTATATGTTAATGATTTTATGGCTTTTTATTACTTTTTTCTATCTGGATAATATTTTTCATATTGGCAGTACTGCACATGATGATGCAATTCACGAAGATTTCAATATTATTGCCCCTATATTGCATATTTTAATGATTTTATGCTTGTTTTTATTTTTTCATCTGTATAATATTTGTCATATTGGTAGCATTTCTGAGACAATGGCTCTTTCCCATTGGTAGATAGATTTGTGTCCAGTACGAAGATAATTTTTGTTAAATCTCCTAAAAGTTAAGTTGTTTAAATCAACAGTACCTAATATCCTACTTCCTCCTGCACCAGTGTTAACTCGATGGGAAACATGGTCAATGCAGTTCTATATTATGCTGACCACATAGAAATAGTCGAAGAGGTTGTTAATTCATTGGACTTGAAAGATGCTTCATCAATAGAAACTGTGCAAAATATTCTGTCAGGCACTGGGTTAAAAGAGGATCTTGGTTTCATATCTGCCCATTTTTCTTTCTTACCAACAGCCATAACGGCATTGGAAGCTATAGGACCTCCTTTGCATGAATCACTGTCTTTGAAAAAAACAATATGTGATCTAAGTTCGGTTCCTGGTAGCATAGGACAAAAAGTGAAAGAGAAAGTGAATTATGTAATTTCAAAAAATTCTGGCTATAAACAGATGTGCGGTATTCGAGACATCCTCAAAAGAAAACCATGTCTCACCAAGAGACTTGACTCTCTCTCTGTCTCTCTCTCTCTCTCTCTCTCTCTCTCTCTCTCTGTGTGTGTGTGTGTGTGTGTGTGTGTGTGTGTGTGTGTGTGTGTGTGTGTGTGTGTCCGATAACATCTTGTGACGTGGAGAGAAGCTTTTCACGTTACAAAAGTGTTTTGCGAGACAACAGACGATGTTTTACAGTTGAAAATTTGTGCAAAGTGTTGGTTGTGAACTGCAATTTAGCAGTTAATACTAGCAGCAGGGCTACTTCTGCTTCAACCTCTAAAGAATAAGGTAACTTTATTTATTATTTATACTAACTCGTCTTGTCTACTGCAAAGGGACATTGTTTTAATTAAATAGTGCATATTTCTTGGCATATTTTCAAGTTTTTAAGAGCATATTTGCATGCATATTTCAGTGTTTTTTAGGGCATGAAGTTCCGAGCCCTAGTAATAAGTTAATACAAAGTAAGAGAAACCTAAAGATCAAAATTAACGTTCAGCGAGTGAACACAATTGCTGTTGAGCTATTGTTCCTAGAAGTTAAAAGCCGCCTGTATGGCCTTCGATGTTAAAGGTGGGATATAACTGGAGTATTAAAAATAAAAATCTACATGTGTTGGCCAACTATTCACCTTCAAAAGTCTTACATATTTCCTTTGCATATTTTAGAGACAAAAGTCTCGCGAGCGCATCTAAAGGCACAAACTATTTATGGAGTTTGATTCAAAGAATTTGTTCCTTGTTTGTCAAAGCGTGACAATCGAATCTTGGACTGAAAAGGAACGTAAACAAATATTGTTTGCATCATTTTCGCTCATTCCTTCTCCCCTTTTTTTATTATTTGCCTCTTTGGCGCCTTTTCGGCCCCTTCCCCATCACTGATTTCGTTCTGACATTTTCCTGCCAAGTTTTTCCTTTCTCCTTTTAATCAATTCTAGCGTTTTGTTCAGTTGTCAAAGAGGAACGACTGACTGCCTGGCTGGCTGCAGGAAACCCAGGCGTACTGCACTATTCAAACACACAATTGGTAATCAAATGCCGAGTTTTTACATGAAACGAAACCAAGTAACACAGCGTTCATTTGAAATAATGTTTTCAAAGACTTGATTACTGCATTTACAACAAAACGTAAAAATTGTTGTAATTGATATATTTCTATTTCCTTCAGAAGCAATAGCATTTGTCTGTGGAATGTATTTCAATTACTTCTTGTTGCAATTCTTAGGCCAGCCATTGGCACGTAGTTCAAGATTGCCTGTGTAGTCTGCTGGTTTGCATGCTAGCTTCCAAAGATAAAGGTGCGGCTCTGATTACGGACTAAAGGATGCGAAGTTTCTTTAGCCCAGGGTTTGAGTTCAAAAACTACCGTAGACTCTCATAAGTAAATGTAGACTACGGTAGCTTTCCTAGTTAAGAACCTAACCACCAGGAGTGTAGCGTCAATTGATGTGACTGATGTGTTGCATACCCTGCCAGTATTCCTTAGTTAACTTTTCCTGCTATCTATATAACAATCCCATTGGCTAATGCTTGGCGAGGAGTATGTTTCGAACAACAATCTGTTATAAATTACTATTGTTAGCGTACCACGCCAAGTATTGAAACAGAGCGGCTGGTGGTTGTGCTTGCCTTACATCAAACGATTTGCGCGCGCACTGGATGTGACTCAGAGAAGTGCATCTTGCTTGTTAATGTTAATGAGGTTTAAAGCCAAGTTTTTTCAGTACTTTACTTGGCAGTGAAGGTTCATTTTATATTTTTAACTATCAGAGTAGAACAAGCAGTCTTTTGAATCTTAATTGGTGTGAAGGTGAAAGAGAGAAATACGCCAGGAAACCAAAGGTAGGGCATGCGGATTGCTTATGTGCTTCCGTGTAGTTCACTACGAGTAAAACACGTGTTGCATTTCCTGGAAACCTACTGCTCCGAATATGGAATCACAGCGCTTATAATCAACAAACTGAGAGTGCAGAAGTAAATAAGGGGAATGGCTTTTCCGTCATTTTAATATTTATCCACAGGAGAATTATAAAGGTTTATGAACATTATAAAAATTGTCAAAAATATATTTTTTTTCAGAATTAAAAATTTTTATTTAATAAACCAAGTCATTACAAAGTTTTCTGTTCCCAACATTCTTTTGAGAATAATATAACGAAATAATATTTAAAATGATAAAAATTTTCAAAATCTCCACTGTGTGAAACATTTCAGGTATGGTGCTGAAAATAGCTAAAAAGATTAATAAATAAATAAAGTAAATTTAAAAGTATTAAAGATATTGCAATGAAAATTTGTATGTACATTATTCTTTACATGTATTATGGCTGATATGAATTTCAACAAAATTCGCTAATAATTGTAGTATTTAGCAATTTCAACTATGCGTATCCTTAAGAGGAGTTTAAAGTACATACCCAAGTGGACACACCACGCTATACCACATTACCTGTACGTTAGGTGTGTTGCATACCTATCGGGCGTTACCTCATATCGGCCGTGTTTACGGTTTTTTAATCATGTTTTACTAGATTCCTGAGGAAAACTGAAGTACTGAACTTAGAATGTTCTCGAATCTGAGAAAGTGAGTGAGAGAGAGAGAGCATACAAAGGGTCACTTAACATACCGCACTCGGTTTATCACATTCACCTTGGCTGTAGCCACAAGCAGATTTGCCGCTTATCAATAATTGAGCGACTCGCAGTAACTTGCGCTTTTCACTGTTATTATGGAAACAGTTATTTTAAGTCGTGAATTTATCGATGGTTCAGAAGTTAGAAGATACAATACTTCAATAATTACAGTTTCTAGTGCTAATATACAGAAACGTTTAATTCTAAATTCTCAAACGATCGGCAACTCGCTTCAAATAGTGATGGACATACTAGAGACGGCATTAAACTTGTCGCACACTGGGAGAAGCATTCTCGCACGGCACTCCGACTTTACTTCCCTTCCGAAGGAACTCATTGAGGATTTTTATGCTCGAAAAAAATCCATCGATCTCCAGCAAGTTAAACCCGCGACCTCGTGAACCAGGGGTTAATATGTCACCGCTAGACCACGGAGGACGATAGATTGTCTCTGCGGTCACGTGACAGGAGTTCTCAGCTCTCAACTCAAGAAGTCCCGGCTTGAATCCCAACCCGGGGCAGCGGAAGCAGAAATGAGGAACAAGAACAAAGTGAATTCACGGTATTATTGTATCACGCACGGAACCACTAACTTCTGCACATATAGGTTATTATTATTAGTGTAGTGTTTAACATATAATTTCAAGTAATATGCACAGAGTGTCATACCTTCTCCACCTGGACGTGGAAAAAGAGATCCCAGCATCCAGACAACTGGAAAATACAAAGAAAGAAGATGAATCTACAGATTATTCAAATGCTATTCCCAGTGACAGAACAGTTTTCTACCAACAGACAGAGGTTTTGGCAACATAGAATTACAGCTAATGAAGATGCTTACAATCATAAATCAAGAGGTCCCAGCTTGAATCACAGACCGAGGCAGCGGAGCTTTCTACTTTCTCTACCAGGTACTTACTGCAAGTAGAGGATGTGTTTTATTCTATCTAAAAATTCAAAATACACAAAATACGAGTACGGGATTTCAGACTCCCTGAAAAAACATAGCATTAAAAAAGTTAGAGAAAGGCCACTACTTTCTACTTTCTCTACCAGGTACTTACAGTAAGTAGAGGATGTGTTTTATTCCACCTAAAAATTCAAAATACACAAAATACGAGTACGGGATTTCAGACTCCCTGAAAAAAACATAGAATTAAAAAAGTTAGAGAAAGGCCACTACTTTCTACTTTCTCTACCAGGTACTTACTGTAAGTAGAGGATGTGTTTTATTCCATCTAAAAATTCAAAATACACAAAATACGAGTACGGGATTTCAGACTCCCTGAAAAAAACATAGCATTAAAAAAGTTAGAGAAAGGCCACTACTTTCTACTTTCTCTACCAGGTACTTACAGTAAGTAGAGGATGTGTTTTATTCCACCTAAAAATACAAAATACACAAAATACGGGATTTCAGGCTTCCTGAAAAAAACCTAGAGTTGAAAAAAGTTACAGAAAGGTCCCACTTTCTACTTTCTCTACTATGTACTTACTGTAAGTAGAGCATGTATTTTATTCCACCTAAACATTCAAAATACACAAAATATGGGATTTCAGGCTCCCTGAAAAAACCTAGAGTTAAAAAAAAGTTAGAGAAAGGTCCTAGTTTGTGTGTTTGTGTGTGCCTATGAGTCTGCTGCGAATAGCTTAACTCAAAAACAGAAAGTCGGTTAAATTCTAAACTTGTTATTCAAATTCAACATCATCTTAAAATGCGATACGAAGATTCTTTAAGAAACTTCCGCACCTTCAAGTACTCGTTAATTGAAAATGTTTTCATTGTTTTTTATCCTCGCAAAAATGGCTCAAACGACTTGGATTTAATATACCATATGTTTAAGGTATTTGCTTGATATTATCACATCTTTTGTTTCACAAACAGACCAGTAGTGATAGAAAATTGATATAGATGAACTTTATGTGTCCGTATATAAAATATTTCCTAGTTAATACCTTTACACCGCGCCTTGTCTTATTTTCAACTCGGTCCTAAGTACAGATTCGTGTTTATACCTCATACCTTAATGAAATATCTAATTAAAACATTTTTGTAAACATTTACGCTAACCATAAATACAGGGTGGAAGGGCAGTCATTACATTAATTAGCCCAGTGATAGATCTTGATATTTCGAACACATTTTTTATCTTACATTTTTATCTATGACCATTTTCTACAGATATATTTCAGTTTTCTCGAAAACAAGCTGGCAACACTGCAGATTGTATGGGTGTCACTTTCACTAGCTGAGTACATAAACAAACACAGTAAAGGTGCTTTTTGAGAACACAAATAAATACCCTGCCTTGTCCTTCTTTGTTTACTGCGCCAGTGTAGGCCAATCACAAGCGTTAGCTCCCAAAACATTAAAGTGAGAGCGAAAGTGCCAGACCTGTTTACATCCACAAACTAGTTCATTTCCTGACCAAACTCAACACAACGTCGTCGACTTACTGCACGTGTGAGAAAGCTGATTGGAGTATTCCTTCATATCTTTTAAGTGATAAATTATTTCGAAACCCTGTGTGACGTTCCATAATTTCTACTGAAGCTATGTCAGAAATAAGTTACTCTACGCATCTTCAAGTAACAAACTGTTATCTTCGTACATCCTTGTGGAATTACGCATACAACCTGGATCAAAACCCACTTATTTTTTTGAAATCGGCTGATCAAAGAACAAAATGCCGTTAGACCTTTTTGTTTGTAATGCTTCTATGAAGCACATATTAAAAGGAATGTAATGATTTCTCCTCCATCCTGTAGATAGAAAAACAAGGTTCTGTAAGAACAGGTCGTAGATGAGAGATAAAAATAAACGATGATGAGTAGAGAAAGTTGTCAGATTCTTGAGGTGTGAATGAGATTAACTTTGGCTACTTATTGCACTGCTAACTGAGGTTGCGAACGAGTTCCCTCTTAACCAGTAACTAAGCAACCGGTTTCCCAAACTACAGAAACGACCAGTGTTCCTGTACAAAAGGTCACGTCTTCAATATTATGGTGGGAAAGTTTGAGTGAACAAGGAAGCTGTTTTACAAAGAGGATTAAGGAGAAGTCCCGTTAATGGGCTTCGCAGCCTAAGTCCCAACCTCTGTCTTCGAGGATCGTGGCCTCAAATTGCTTTCACAAGTCACAATCGTCACGAAAGAAGCTTTTCTTAATAGGAACATAAGACCTTCAAAAAGGGATGATAGGAACTTACCAAACCACGAGAGACTTGTGTAATACTACAAAGCAGGACAATTTTTACTTTCTCTTCTACTTACTTCTAGTTAAGTGGATGTTTTGAGGTATCTTAAATTCCCCCAAAAGCATTTTCAAATAAACGTTGGTGGGTATGTGTGTGTGTCTGTGAATGAGAGTGAGAGAGTGAGCAAGTGAGTGAGTGAGTGAATGTGTGTGTCTGAGGAGCTTAACTCAAAATTAAAGTTCACTAAATAGCAAAATTGGTATTTAACTTCAGTATCTTGGAAGGATGCAACACGATTTTCAAGGAAACCTCCACAACCTAAACTATCCTTTACATGGAACAGTTTTTATTATTACTTTATTTTCTCAAAAATTATTTCTACGACTTTGATTAAAATGCCATACATGACAATCGAGCAGGATGGCTCAGGTGATAACGTCTGTGGCCCGCACTCGGGATGTGGCGCATTCGATTCCCACGACCGACCTTCCTGACCTTGGGTTTTTTCGAGTGTTTTTTTCGGGTAACTCAGGCCAATGCTGGCAAGGATATTTACCTTACATCCCCGAATCACTCCCTTTCACTTCATTCTCTCTGTATCCGGTCTTTCCAGGCTGTGAGAGTTAGCGCGGTTGCCAGTAAGAGATGCTTCTGTGTTGCTTACACTCTGGAAATACGGTGTTCGGCTGAGAGCAGGCGCTTGGTCGGCTAGCCGCCCACCAGGTGGGACTAATTGACCAGGTGGACCTGGCTAGTGGTGTGCTTTCTGTCGGACTGAACAACTACCTACATCTGTTAGGGACCCACCATAGTAGTTGTACTGCGATGCGTTGTGGCCGCCTGTAGGGTACTTTCATATCAACCTCCCTTCCGGGGTCTGACGCACAATAAGCCATCGGCTGACGTGCCGGAATCCCTACCGTGACAGACAAGACACATGAGAGAATGTATATTTTGAATTTTTTTGCGAATATCCTGTCAAGTGCTCATCATTCTGAACGAGTATTTTGTCCTAATCTGTGGATTGAATGCTTAGTTTCGTATTTAACAAACGAGAACATGGGTTCCTGTTAAACATTTATCACTTAGATGCTTAGCGTACCGCAAAAGTTACACCTGAGACAGTACTGTACGCACTCAGAACAAAACACAACTGATATATCAATTCAAAACTGAACTGCTGAGTTACAACTCACAACTGAACTACACTAGGCATTGTACACTGCACTCAACTGAACTCTCACTGTCAACTGTTCACTCTCAGCTCAACTCCAGTGTCAACGTCTTTAATCCACTCAGCTTGACTGACTGAATATGGTCACCTCTTTATATAGGCCCCGGCTAGAAAGGGAACGTTCTAGAAAGAGAACCTGCTTGCAACAAAAGGAACAGGCATCATAATTACTGTTCTCGGGATGTAATGATGGAAATATCCTACTAGTTGCAAATACTACGTTGAGTAATTCTCGAGATAACAATAACCAAGTACGCCACTGGACTCCGTGACCTGACAGGGTGAGGTAACAGTATAAAAACAAAACAAATACCAGAGTTACCCTTTGGCTTTCTTGGAATCCAATCCCAGAACTGGTGTGGGAAATGAAGTTTTCTTGCAAGGGGTGAAGTGTATTTCGGCCGAACCTCCCTTACATTACTCCAACCCTTTTAGCTCAGTGGCGTTGATTTGCTGCTGGATACAATCAAGTTTCTTTCCAGCTGCAGTCAACGAAATTTCAAAACGATCTGGCAAGATTAAAATCCATCAAGCGTGGCAACTTGTAATAAGAAACATAGGGAGGGAGGGTCAATTTTAGCAAAACCAATTTTATATCTCACCAACACCTGCGCACAAGGCAAAACTTGTTAGAAACTCACTCGTTGGATTTATTATTTTCGGCAGTCAACCATTAATTCAAATGAGAAAGTAGCAAATGTTATCGTATTTTCTTTATGCTAGTAATAAAACAGATCGGATGCATTCCCTAAGTAAGGGGTTGAAAATAAGGATAGCGGTGGAAAGGAAGAATCATACTGAAAAATGCAATGCTATAGTCGCGAATAGAACTACCGATTTTCGGCTTACTATGCCGCTGCTCTAACCAAGCAAGCTACCATGGCAACATGTTGGCACGACATTGCATTCCCCAACGGCTTCACATTTCCCCTATCTATCGCATTGAATCTTTTAGCGTAATTCTATTTCTCCAGATGAGGTCCAGATGAGGTAGGCATGGAAGAACAAGTGCGAACAATTAACAAGGATGCGGGATGTTTCTTCAAAGTTGTTTAAACTCGTACCTAGTGACCAAAGCTTTGTCCAAATTTGTCAAGTTTATGCATGAGGGGTTGTATCAGTAGGGGCAGTTTTCTTTAAGACTTAAAGTGTCCTATCATTTTCGCTAATTCCCATAGTTTAAATCCACAAATTAGTCCTCGACTTGATCAAAGAGTATAGTTTTGACTCCAAGGGGTTGAAATCAAACGGTAATGGTGCTGTTTAAACATTTTAGGTACAGGACCGAAACTAAAGGATGGTAGATTTTTGAAGCTGTAAGGTAACCTATGATTTTTGCCAGGTCCAATAGACTGTATTTTGACCGGAAGGGTTAAACCAGGTATGGGAGAGCCGCGTGTCACCTCCAGGAGAATGGGCCACGGAGGGATAGTGTCAGGTAACGTGAATTACCCCTCTATCGGAGCAGCGGTGTAATGCGATTCTTAGTTTTGAAAAGCTAGAAAGACGGTTTATTAGAACCCAAGGTACCATGCATTAAGTGACAAAATAAAATAACTACTATTCATGCAATAAAAGTGTCAAACTCAAAATATACCATTTTCCCTACAATTTTGTAGAAAATGTAAATTAAGTAATTCATTTATTAAAGCAGTGGTCCTTAGTGCTATTAAAGAGCTACTAGCTATATTGAAAAATCTTTTGTATGGTACGTAAGCTAATTTATTACAATATGATATATATTATATGTCATTAATGATATATGGAATATAAAATACATATCGAATAAAATAAATACATTGATTTTGGTTTACATAAGCGCCCTTCGGTTTATGTTTGTAGATTATAATTATTTCCAGACACTGTTTTACACATTAATTTTTTTTTTCCATTTACACTCTATATATAACTGCAATGGCCATAGGTGGTATTTTAGTTTTGGAACATATTGCCTGTTCACAATGGTTCTGACTCCTATACAGAGGATTTTATTTCCTTTTGTACATTACATCAAACACACACACTCTCTCTCTCTCTCTCTCTCTCTCTCTCTCCCTCTCATTCATACTTCGAGGATCTGGGAACGGTAGAGAATGATCTTCGCTAGAGAAAAATTCCCACCCTTAGCTGGAATCCGAAACGGTACCATTCGCAGAGCAGGTAGATGCTCTACCGATTGAACTAGTTCAGTTGCAACTTTGTTAACAGTTCTTTGTATATACTTTTGAACCTGATTTACCAAAGGGAAGAGGGAACATTAGTTATAACTCAGTTACAAATGAGATTTTGATAATGCATCATATTTTTTTAAAAAAATCAACACATGGGCGTACATGTATAACACTTTAAAAACAACAAAGATACTGAGGAAGAAAACATTATTTTTAACTTTGTCCTCCTTTAAAGAAATCAGTTAATTTGCTTGCTTTACTTTAGTTGCATTAAGTGCATACACCTCATTTTGACTATACGTAGCGTGGCATAAACAATTCCTAACTCTAAAACAATTTTGGTCTTGGTTTTGTGTGGATTAAGTTCCACCTCTCGTATGAATTTTACATTCTGATCTAGAGTGTACCATTTACTTTTTCTGTTCTCAATGGATGATTAAAAGCAACTGAGAACTGAAAGACAAAACCGCTGTTCAACAGTAAACACCAGATAGCGAACATGTCTATGTTTACTTCTCGTTGGTTGCTACGACATTGTTGCGCCGAAAGTCGCCCGCTCAGGTTGGGTCTTTATCAACAAAGATAAGGAAAATACGCCTCGAGTTTCTTTTAAGATAACGAATGCTCATTATAATTACGTAAATGTCACTTGTATTTCACTGAAATTGAATGCGTATAACTGTGTGTATGTGTGTGTGTCTGTGTGTATGTGTGTGTGTGTGTGTGTGTGTGTGTGTGTGTGTGTGTGTGTGTGTGTGTGTGTGTGTGTGTGTGTGTGTGTGTGAGTGAGTGAGTGAGTGTGTGCATCATTTTATTGTTCAATATGCTTTGTTTGTTCCAGCTTCTAATGGGTGAAGCTGAATTTTGTATATATATAAGTAGATAATCCTTCGTGTGTTAAGAGAGTTGCAGAAGGCACCGGGGTAAATCACGGCAGTGGGGTGAGCGAGCTTCCTTCTGCCTCTTAGCGAACACAAGAGGAGTAAGTTTCCAAGTTGAACTACTGTGTGTAGTCCGGGATAATAGACTATGAACAACCGTAAAGGTTCTTATAATGTTTTGCACTGTACTTACAGGGACTTCACTTTTTTTAAGGAATAAACTCACTCCCGTATTTTATCTAACATTACGGAACACAGATTTTAAAGTGCCGTAACAAAATACATGTGAACACGTCATTGGTACTTGTTCATTTCTTATTAATATTACTGTTACATTTTATTATTAGTTATTACCTACTTTCTCTACCGGTAAGTAGGGGAAGTATTGTATTCCACCCAAAAATTCGATGTCGAGATTTCACCGTAAATATATGTTTTAAGGCCCCCTGAATAAAACAAAGCATTTTTAGAAAAAGGTCTGTGTGTGTGTCAGTCTGTCAGTCTGTCAGTCTGTGGACAGCATAACTCAAAAACGAAAAGTCGGTTAAAAACCAAAGCTGGTATGTAAGTGTAATGTCTTTTAAGGATGCGACACGAACATTTTGAACAAAATAACCCCATCCTAAACTACCCTTTACATCAGAAATTTTTCGAAAATTTTGATTTTCTTGAAAATGCTCTAACGATTTTGATTAAAATGTCATATGGTTGAGATATTTTGATGAAAAATGAAATTTATATCTTGAATTTTCTGCCTATAGCCCCTGTAGTCGTATTTACTCTGGACGACTTTTGCATAACTGGTAAACCGTTAGAGATAGACCAAATTATACTATACAAAAATGTAGATCTTGCTAAAATACCTACTTTATGTCTCAATACATTTTCTTGTAGGGGGAACCATTTCGGAGATATTCCTTGTTATGTGTGTGACTTTCGGAAAACTCACGTGAAATGGATCGTCGCTGATCATTTTTTATGTCAAGTGTGCAAAGACAACAGAATCTCAAACATTTGACTATCGCACAAAGCCTACTATATTCTAACATTCCCTTTGCACCTACAAGGAAATAAGCAATAAGATAATTTGTACAAATGTTTGTCTCAGCTAACAAGAAAGAAGATATAGGAATAAGAGTTTGTAAGAATGGTTAGTACAAGAGTAGAGAAAGTCATGTGAGTCCAACACATGAGATTTTTTCTTGTTTTTATTATTATTGTTATTACTATTTTATTATTAATTAATAACTTTTATTAGAATGTTTATCATTATGATTATTATATATATGCATCGGAAATGGTTAATTCCAGAAAAATGTATTCAATATAAATTCTGCGTTTTGCGTGTTTTAACGAGATCTACTTTTTGTGTAGTGAGATTTTGTCTATCTCTTACGGTTTACCAGTTGTGCAGAAATCATTTACAATGAAGAGAACTTCGGAAGCTATTTGCAGAAAGTTAAAGACATATAGATTTCAATTGCCATGAAAAAATCTTATAAATATGGTATTTTAATCAAAATCGATAGTCGTTTTTGAGAACATCAAAACTTTTGAAAACTGTTTCAGGAGAAGGCTTCTGAAATTTTCCTGTCACGGCCTTGGAACGTGGAGAACTTAAATTTAAAGTTGAATGTTTAACCTACTTCTCGTTCTTGAGTTATGCTGCCCACACGCACGCACGCACACAAAGGAACATTTAGACTACACATTCAAAGCATACACGGATGGAAGCAAAAGTGAAGGTGGAGTTGGATCTGTTGTCGCAATATTCACAGGAGCAGCTCTGACGCACACAATGAAATTTAGATTGCACGGTAACTGTTCTAACAACCAGGCGGAACAACTGGCAGTTATAAGAGCCTTGGAGAAAATACAGGAACTAACTAGAGCCAAGGTAGAAGAGAGAAAAGTTGCAACATACACCGATAGCCAGATTACACTCTACTCTCTGAGAAATTCCGCTAACCGTAACGAACTCATTCATATCATAGGAAACAAAATTTGGAGCAGAGAAATGGCAAATGTCATTGAGGTGGATAATAGCAACCGCGGAGTGCTACGGAAGAGAACTAGCACACCAGCTAGCGAAAGAAGCAGCACGAGATAGTGAAAATGAGATAGGTATGTTACAATAAAATTCCTAAGAGTCGCTTACTGGCAGACGCGTATGATATCAACGTCAATAAATGGGAAACCCAATGGCAAAAGACAAGGCCCAAAGTTACAAAAGCATTTTTGTGCAAGGTGAAGGACTGGCTTGAGTGTACAGAAACCGTTCACCTATAAGGATTAAAATGTACTATTACTATTGTATTATTATTAATATTATTATTATTATTATTATTATTATTATTATTATTATTATTATTATTATTATTATTATTATTATTATTATTATTATTATTATTATTATTATTATTATTATTATTATTATTATTATTATTATTATTATTATTATTATTATTATTATTATTATTATTATTATTATTATTATTATTATTATTATTGTCACCGCGCCCGCCGCATCTAATTGCCGACAACAATAGGAGCGTACGAGACAATAGCTATTACATGGCGGTGCGGTTTCTGGACCGTTCCGCCATAGGCACTCCCGAATATTCTACCTCCAGAACTTTCCCTCTGTCTAAGGACCTATATAAGTCGCTGCCAAGCACCGGGCAGCAAGGAAAAAACAGACGTATACGAAGCGTTGAGGAGTCGTGCCGACTAGCAGTTCAATCTGACAGTTCTTATTTGTGATTCGGCAGTTGTTCTGTTGCTCTGAGCTTGAACAAAAGTAATCTGAGTGTAACGTTAGCACTACGCTAACTGACTAAAAGGCAATAAAGTGTGAATAGCAGTAACTGGTGTTTTCTTCATTTGTTACATTATTATTATTATTATTATTATTATTATTATTATTATTATTATTATTATTATTATTATTATTATTATTATTATTATTATTATTATTATTATTATTATTATTATTATTATTATTATTATTATTATTATTATTATTATTATTATTATTATTATTATTATTATTATTATTATTATTATTATTATTATTATTATTATTATTATTATTATTATTATTATTATTATTATTATTATTATTATTATTATTATTATTATTATTATTATTATTATTATTATTATTATTATCATCATCATCATCATCACCATCATCATTGCAGGCCACGGAAAATACGGTCATATATCAAGGGCTGCAAAATCATACAGTCTGTTCGGCTCAGCAGTAGAGACGGTGGATCATATAATTTATAATTGCAAAATATCAGTGAAAGAAACAAACAGTTTAAAACACAAAATTATTACGAAACGGGGAAAATTACCAGTAGTTACTGAAGTATTATTATAGGAAGTTTAAAGCGGAGTTTACAAACAAAATACGTTTTGAATTACTATAATCTAATTGCCCTATATAGAATTAGAGTTAGGCTTATTAATTTTACAGTTTTATTAAACATTATTGATAGTGAATACAACACACACTATAAATCCTAATTATAAAAGAAAGAAAATTAATTGTAAAACAAAAATGTTATAAGTACATTCAGAATATCAGACTACTTCAATTAGATATACCCAAACAATATTTTAAGTAATAGAGAGTAAATTAGAATATAAGAAGTGCAGCCATTGGAGTAATACGAGTATTAGGTACTGTTTGCATAAGGAAGAAACAATGGCATGGAATGTACAACTTGTCACCTTGTATTACTGTTTATGTAATGGAACACGTTAATATACGAGATATAATGCACGCATACATCCACACATGCATACATAAAATGCCCGTCCTCTACCGGGAATTGAATACAAAGCTTGTCACAAAAATAATTATTTTACATAAATTTTGCTTTTAAGGCTCTAAATTTTTCTTCAGGTTAGAGTTTATACAGCTCTGCTGATTTACCAGTTATAGAAAACTATAAGAAAATCAGTTAGAATGAAACTATCCCAATAGAGCTATACATGTTGTTCCTCATAAAAATAAATATGCGTTGTTTTCATTAAAATCGTGACAGCCGTTATTTAAGCTCACTGTCCTGCGCAAGCGCACACAAGAGCTGATCTGCGCATGTACGCGGATATAGATAAGCTACCTACCAACAATAAAAACAGAATTGTGAAACAATCAGTGTATTATAATACTTTAATTCACTTTAAGTCCACGATACTAAAGAACCATTCACTAAAATAGTTGTATTTATTTTTAAAAGGAAAGAAAATGGAAAACGACTGAACTAACACAAATTCTACACAGGACGAACATTGTTATCACCTTCACTGCATTCTACGTCACTGGAACTGGGACTATCGTCACTATCTTCACGTACATTTATCACAATACTCTGAATACGTTCATGTCGCAGTCCTTCTTTCACAAAATCTTCCTGTTTCAGTCAGTCTGCATGGGCTACGTATTTCTGCCAATCTTTAACTGTCATATGTTTAATGGCGTCCTCCAGTAATTGCCTTGCGTCGTTTATTTTGAAGGTAGAATTCTTGTCAGCTGCCTCTCTTTTTATTTGAGCCCATGCGAGCTCAATGGGGCACTATTGACAGTGCTGCACTACTTTATCTCCCACTTCTGCACCAAGATAGTCAAGCTCATATTCCTATAATATGTCTCAACCTAGTTCCATCCTGTTGTAAACATCTGGGCGGGAAGAGAGACAGAGACAGAGATATTGGGACAGAAAACGGTTAAGCTGTTCATTGGTTTGGCGAAGATAATGGGCGTCATCTTTTATTTGCGTACGTACGATAAACCCCTCCTTTAAGTACAGTATTGTACGTAAGTAGTTTTCCGATCACTACTCTGCGCGAGCTCATTTCGGACACAGAAAAGTATGCAAATGTTTCGATTCTTATAAACGTAAACAACCCCACATTTTATCTTTCTGCTTCACACACCACATAGATGTGTTCTCGGCTCGTGACTTCTGAAGGGAATATATACATAATAGTATACTATATACAGATTAGACAGAAGACAGGTGAAATTATACACACTATTAGCGTATTATGTTAAATTAAAGCTGCATTTTACTTAACAATTACTAAAGGACACTGCTATTATGTAATATTTTTGCATTCCTACACCAGGCAACTTTCTCGCAACGAGGTCTGCATCGAGTTGAATGCTGATTAAGATGTTTTTGTTTATAGTGTGGAGTTGCTTCTGATATTTAACACTGTATTTCCTGTACATCTCGCGGACCTCACAAGGCCAAGGACACTTATGTATATGCAATTTAAAATCAGTAAGCTTTTTATCATGGAGCAGACTGGTGCTTCAGCCGAAATGAAACACAATCGAGGCAAACCTTTAAAAAGTGGCGAGAGGCACAAACCTTTAAAAACTGACGAGTGGCGAATGATCGCGCATTGTTTCGCATTTCTTAAAGAAAGAAACCCGGAATCGTCTATAAAAAACATTGAGAAAGAAACTGGTGATCTCCTTGGTGTTTCCGCAAGTAGTGTACACAGTGTTAGAATGGAACAGCAAGCATCCGGAACTCTAAGAACACCGGAAAAATCACGTAAATGCAAACAGCGCGTGGAGAAATACGACGATTTTACGAAAAGTGCTATACGCAGTAAAGTTCATGGTTATTTTTTCAGAAATGAACCGCCGACTCTTAACATAATTTTGCATGCGGTAAATTCAGGCAGAAATCAGTTATAGTGGACAGAGAGGAAGGAATCCGATTAAAGGTAACCATTATGTTACTGCATGATTCTTTTAATATTCCAACTCATAGATTTAATAAATTAATGTGTAACCCAACTCTATTTGTCTAGAAGCTAGCGCTACTATATATACTGCTAGTGTTGCGAAACTTTTGTGCGTGCCTGTACGTCTAACACGTGGCGAGTTGGGTCGACTCCGCCTTGTTGTTTACAGCAGGACTGAACTAGGCTGAGACATGGTATATCATTGCTACTCTGTTGCCTAACAATGCAAAGCAATTCGGCTACTGTGTGTGTAGCATCATGATTTATATTCTTGCTTTGAAGCCACACAAAAATTTCAGCTTTGCTGTAATTTGTGTTGGGGATTTTCTCTTTAAACATGGAGTGATAGGTTTACTTTATACATAGCTATGATACATCCTTCCAAGCTTCGTAGTACATCGATGAACCATTCCCTAAACACTACATTATTCATCTCTTGATGATAATGAGCGCCACTTTAATTGGACTGTCGTCTAATTCGACGTCATTATGTGCGAGTAAACACATCAACACAACACCAAATTAAACTCAACGCTCAGGCGCTATTATCGCACTAACTACAGGAGCGCTGTGTTAGCTGTGCTGGAAGAGTGGGAGAGGCCGAGCGAGATCTGGTGGAAGGAAGGAATACCCTTGAGCCGTCTCTTTGGAGTGAACAAAACTGTAGGTGAAAGTACTGAGAATGTAGTTCACACGATGTGTGACACTTTTGAATGTTGTCTCTAATGTTTCCGTGTTTAATAAATCTCCTGCCAGCCGCTACAGTGGTGAATTATGTGATCACTTTCCCAATGTATAAATGGGTGTGGTAAGACTGGAGAACACCGGTTAAGTTGAATAATACATTTAATGGAGGCTAATAAAAGATATAGTAATATAAAGTAAGTTGCCAACTATTTGAATTTGAAAAATGAAATTTTTTCTGAATCCTAGTATTAGAGACTAATTATTGAAGTATAATAAATATAAATAAATTTTCGGTTTAAAATAAGAGTTTTCATAATAACAATGAGAAGCGGAAGTTACCGTCAGTTGCTGAAATCAAGACGGACAATCCGCATGTAAGTTGCCTGGCTAATGCCTGCGTATTCACTGACAGAACATATACAAAATCCCCAACACAAACTACCGTTTATATAATAACTTTTCCGAAAATTGTGATTTTTTTTTTTTCAAATCGGCTCTAACAATTTTATTAGCATAAAACATAAACCGTAAGAATTAGGCAAAAGCTTACTGCATACAAATTTATATCTCGTTAAAGCAAACAATATAAATGAAATTTTGTTTTTGAGATTACCCATTTCCGAAATATTCATTGCTAATGGTTTGAAATGTAAAACACATATACTGTTTTCAAATAGAAAGTCCTATTCGTTTTTTATGTCCTGGTCATGAAAAGAGAATGCAATTTCACAGCCACATTGTAGACAAGCTCTTAAAAGTTTGACCATCGCTTAGAGGTTCTGTATTCCTTTGTACCTACAAGGAAATATGGTATCCAAGTATTTCTAAAAATATTAATCTGGAACAACCTGAAATATTTAAAAGAATAAGCTGTTTTGAGAACAGTCTAATGAAGAAAGGGTAGGCAGAGTCATGTGAATGTAAAACATCAGCATTTTTTTACTTCAAGGTCTTTGTAAACATTTATTTGAGCTAATGTGGACACCGAATTTTTGGAAGGGTAGCAATAACACCTGGAGAGAGCAAAAATCTGCCTATGACACCAAATCAAATGCTTTGTGAAGATGAAATAAAAACATTCATATGCCTAGGTTAGCCAAGGTTCCAAAAAAGGAGGCATTTTTCATTAGTCGGATAAACTCAAAAGATTTTTGTTTTTTTGCGTATTCTTGAGAGGTCATCCCTAGCAATAAATTCTTGTTATAAATTGTCTCCAGTTTGGACGTAGCCGTCTGCGCCAGTTTTCGCCCGAGGAATGCTGGGCGCATGCAAGAAAAAGTTATCTGTGGGAGAAAATAAGAGCTAGCTGTTGGGAAAATTCTCCCGCCTTCATACCTTCTCTTCAGTTTTTTTTGCTTTCGTTTCGCTCGACCAAGCTCCTTCTCCTCCTGTACTTGCATTTCTTTGTTTCTTTCTCACTTATTGATCTCACACCTCTGTGATCCCACGCTATCAGTTCTTGGATATATTCCACCACAGAATATCGCTGGCTTAGCTCTTTTGATACATTATCTGCCACCACTGACATTATTAAACTCGCAGTCTTTCTGGAAATACATTGTACTTATCATATAACCTTCTTAACCACCCCCGGCCCCCCCCCCCCCCGCCTCTATGCTGTATTACTGGGTACTCAAACTGTTCTCAGTAAACCTTAGCTACGTTACACGTCTGGTTTTAGATACAAAGTAAACAGTGATATTGAAATGTTTCGCAACTGGAGCGTCATGTGCTGGCCATAAAATTCCTTACTCTTTCCATGCAATCTCAAGAAGCAGCTGAAAATCCTCAGAGACTTAAAAACAATAATAAAGTATTGAACGATTCGAACAGTCAATAACGCATTTGTCAAGAATGATTGATGCTACAAAAAACAAAGTTATTAAGAAAACTGTATGCTTTAAGGAACTAAATCATTTCTGTAGTTCATTTTCAACTATCACTTAAAGTTAGGCAGGATTAGATTTACGATCTAGCAAAACTACGGTTCGCTCGCTTCTCTTGGCAGGCTGAGAACAGCACGAGATGTGTCACTCGTGTACTTACCCTTGCTAGGGCTTAACCACTTTTATGACGGGTGAGAATAGGGTTGTGAGCAAATTTATGTTCCTCAACGGCTGCAAAAACTGCAGTTTGGTAGCTTTGGTGAAGTATAGACATGACATAAATGGTAGGATTACCGGTAGTATTGTTAGGGAAAGAAATATAATACAAAATACAAGGAATTATACATTTTAGTTAGATACTTTAGCTAGTTTAATACTGTTTAAATTAATGCCCTTATTTCAGTACGCGCACACTTAAAAATGTTTTATTGAATATCCGTTGCATGTGCAAGTTTTTCCGTGATATAAAATTAAACAACAAACAAAAATAAATAAACAAAAAAAAAAACAAACAAACAAACAAAAGAAATAAAAAAGGAAGGAAAGAAAACTAACGAAGCTCTAAAATAGAACCTACAAATCCCTTGATTATATTTTAGTTTACTTATATACTGTTTAGGAAGTACTTTTACTTAGGTAGCACATTTCCTCCTATATGCTGCCAATGAAGCATTGTGTGAGATTATGGAAGCGCCGTAGTGGTGAGGCAACCTTTTGACAGAGAAGAGAGGCAGACTGCATACGTATCAGGCGTCACCTACTTTCTGTGCCGGCAAGTGTTCACCATTGCAACTTAAAATGCTCAAGCGATGTTTATTATTGAATTATACTGTTGAAAATATAACATTTAAAAGCATTAACGACCACACCGTATACATTCCACACAACTTTTACGAATTCCCTCACATAAGACAGAAAAAATATTCAACACCAAAATTCAGTATAACGACTCATCTGAAAAGGGTTTTCAGGTCTCCTGAATCAAAAACAAACAGAAAATGAAAACAAACATAAAAATCTGATGTGTTTCACTCACATGGCTTCCTCTACTCTTGTACTAACCGTTCTTACAAACTCTTATTTCTATATCTTCTTCGTGTTAGTTAAGATAAACACTTCCAGAAATTATGTTATTGCTTATTTCCTTGTAGGTGCAAGGGGAATATTAGAATACAGTAGGCTTTGTGAGATAGTCAAATGTTTTAAAGCTTTGAGATTCTGTTCTCTTTGCACACTTAACATATAAAAAAATGAACAACGATGTTCCATTTCACAAAAGTTTTAAGGTTTCCGAAACTCACCCACATAACAAGGAATATCTCCGAAATGGTTCAACCTAAAAGAAAATTTATTTGGACATAAATTGTGTATTTTAGCAAGATCTATGCTTTTTGTAGAGTATGATTTTGTCTATCTCCAACGGTTTACCAAGTATGCAAAAGTCGTACAGAGTAAATATCACTACAGGGACTATAGCCATAAAATTCAAAATATACATTTTATTTGTCATAAAAATATCTCAAACATATGATATTTTAATCAAAATCGTTAGAGCCATTTTCAAGAAAATAAAAATTTTCCAAAAATGTTCCATGTAAACGCTAGTTTAGGGTGGAACAATTTTCTTCAAAATCTTCGTTTTGAATCCTTGAAAGACATTAAACTTAAATACTAAATTTGGTTTTTAACCGACTTTTCGTTTTTGAGTTATGCTGTGCACAGACTGACAGACACACAGACACACTGACACACACACACACACACACACACACACACACACACACACACACACACACACACACACACACGGACCTTTCTCTAAAATGCTTTTGTTGGATTCAGGGGTTCTCAAAACATGTATTTCCGGTGAAATTTCGACGTCGAATTTTTGGGTTGAATACAAAAATGTCAATCTTCTATGTGGAGAAAAACTACACTTTCCAAAAAATATGGGTTAGCGCAATTCCTAGCAGGTAATTATTTCTCAAGAACCTCAAAAATGCGATATGGATATTTCACTGGAAATGCACATTTTGACATTCCCTCAATTAAAAAAATTTAAAAGGATCCCTATGTCTGTCTTGTTAATTATATTGTGCAATTTCGGTGAAATTTCAGCTTTAAAGCTTTTGTGAATTATAGACAACTAGGAGAAACGTAAAACTTAAATTTTTGGAGCTGTTGCTAATTTCGCATTATTCAAGAAGGGAATGTCTTGAGTACTCTACTGAAAATCGGAAGAAATTCTGGTTCCCTTCAGCGGATCTTTTGTTACTATCTTCCTAATACCAAATGTCCCTCATTTGTTCAAAAAGACGGCAATATGTCTCTTCTCTTCCAAGCTAATCAGGAATGATGTCAAAACTCTCTGTGAGAATCACGAATTTAAGTTATTGCTTCAGAGGAAGTGCCATTTGTAACAGTTCTGCCACAAAATTACTTCCAATCTCCTTGACAACGTTTAAGTCATCTCTTTCGGTCGAATGATGCGTGCTTGGAATAAAATGTAGAATTAGATAAGGAAAACTTCTTTTAAAGAAATGCTTTTTATCTACAATACATCCATACCAGATTTCAGCAGAGATGCACGTTTTGAAGTTCCTTCTCCACCTCCACCCCCGAAGCGAGCCTTATTGGGAAAAAATGGGTGTATGAATACCATAACTCAAAAATGAAAAATTGGCTAAATATAAAATTCATACTTGCGTTTAGCATCTTTCAAAGATACGAAGGTTTTGATTAAAATACTGCATCTCTAAAATATTTGCATAACAAATTAAATTCTAAATTGAATTTTCTGCAAATAGCCAGCGAAGTCGTTTCCTTCTGAATGACGTTTTTATAACTGGCTATTCTGACTTAATTTTGAGTTTTTGAACATTATTTTTTTGCAACGCGAGCGCGAACGTTAATTTTATGGCCCGGGTTCGATCCCAGGGAGTCGCACGTGTTATTCGGGGTGGACGAAGTGCCATCTGGGCGAGTTTTCTCCGGGTTCTCCGGTTTTCCCCATCACTGCTCCATCGTCACCTTTCCAATCATCCATTTCGCTTGCATTTCATATTATCCTCTTCCTCACTCTCATACCAGGTGCTTGGCCGACCACCCTCTTCCAGGTCTTCACTCTGTCCGGTCCATTGGTTTCTCAATTCCCGGACAGGCGTATGACCCTAGGCACTGCCTTGTAAATCCTCGGGGGTGTAATTCCTACATAAGGGGAGGGTAATCAGGTACAGAAGAAGATATGGTATTAGTTTGTAAATTTGACGAATCCCACTCCTGAAACCAATGTGACAAAACGACAAGAGATCAGTCCAAATATATTTTTCTCACTTTATTTTCTTTTAAACCTTTGCACAAATATGCGGTTTTCTTTTACTGACGTTAGCACAGTCTTTCGTAATATTACAACTCACAACAGTTTTTTCTCGTAACCTTGACTCATTCCTTTCACTGTCTCTTATCTTTCACAAGGAAGCACCACACAACATATGTGTAGCACTTGCTGACACACAAACCCACTCATCTCTGTAACCGCAACTACCCTAAATCGCTGCCTCGTCTCCTTATATAATGAGGATGACGTAACAAGGTCCTTCCTCGAACTTCTACAAACGCGCCCGCTACCGGACACTTCTCGAATGCTCTGGAATTGCCGCTCGGTTGTTCTTAGTCACATGTTTGCTCGCGTGGGTGGTGTGGGGAAACTTGACCTTGAGCGCCTTTGTTATGCGCAGCACCAATGGGATGAGGTAACCCGGGGCCAACCTCCCTTTGTTTTGTTGCCGCTGTCGCGGTCCAGCGGCACACTATTAAACACATGGGTGACAAAATCGGTTCTAAATTGTTGAAACTACTGTTAAATGAGAGAGACAATGAAATTTTGAGTTTATATACAAGGTATTACTGTTCTGAAAAATTAGACAATGCTTTTTTACCAAAGTAAGAAATATTGATAGGTCCCTCACAAGTACTTACGAGTTTCTCGAGCAGCTGAATCGGTAAACTAATGCACCCATAGCGGGGATGCGGCAAGTTTGCGGACATAGCACCCTATTTTGGGCTGTCTGTTACTTTTATCAAGTATGTGAAGATGTCGAAAGCACGTCGACCAGCAATTGCTTCAGTGCTGAGGGCATATTATGGCTCCCTGTGGCATGAACTCAATAAGAGCCGCAGAAAAACATTCCCGTTGCTTTAAGTTGCTGCTCGAGTATCCCTCGTCCGGATATTGAACCATGGCAATGCTGTTCTCCTAGTTCAAGTTTGCTGCAGCCCATGAATTTCGCTAAGGCATCATACAGAGAAAAAGAAAATCGCGCCGCTTTCGGTTTCTTTCGTATTTTGATAACCGAAAGAACGCGGCAATACCCGAGAGACCAAGCTTTTTCTTCTGCATTCAACATATTTGTAGTACCAGAAACATAAATGAGGATATTTGAGGAATCTAGTGACCAAAGATGGAAAACTTTTCAAATGTCCGATTTTCACTTTCTCTACTACGTATAGTAGAGTAGGGGAAGTATTATATTCCACCCAAATATTCGATGTCGAGATTTCACCGGAAATATGCTTTGAGGCCCCCTGAATCCAAAAAAAAGTATTTTTAGAAATATACCTGTGTGTGGGGGGGGGGGGGCGAGGAGCTCTCGGTCTCTGTGAACAGCATATCTCAAAATCCAAAAGTCGGTTAGAAACCAAATTTGGTATTTTAGTTTAATATTTTTTAAGGGTGGGATCCGAAGATTTTGTAGAAAATTCCTTTACCCTAAACAATTTTTCAAAAATTGTGATTTTCTCAAAAATGGCTTTAACGATTTTTATATTCAAGATATTTTTATGGCAAATGAAAAATATATTTTGAATTTTCTGGCAATAACACATGTAGTCTTGTTTACTCTTGATGACTTTTGCTTAACTGACAAACCATATGACCGATCAAACCTTACTGTACATCTTCAAATTATCTGTTTTGTGAAGTGCACCATTTCGGAGATATTCCTGGTTATTTATCAAAATTTTGCAATATTTATAGTTATTTCTCAAATGGGAGGTATCTTTTGGTCATGGAAAGAGAACCGACTTTCAAGGCCACACTTACAGCATTTGACTATCGCTGAAAGCCTACTGTATTCTCATATTTGCCTTGCACCTACAAGAAAATTAGCAACAAAATAATTTGTACAAATGTTTACCTGTATTAATATGAAATAGATAGAGGAATATGTGTCTATACGAATAGTTTGTGCAAGAGTAGAGAAGGTCGTATGAGTGCAACACATCAGATTTTTTACATATACGTACACTTGTATGTGTTCATACCAACATACCACATGCATGTCGTAGGCTTTTTCTAAAATCCGGCTTATTACGAAAACCCTAGGCAGATTATGAAAAGCCGGCACATGCACCATCTGACGGGGCCACTAAAAGGTGGCAGACACGAGAGGTTAGTTTAGGTTACACTACAGTGTGCGCACCAAGCTCGTTACATTCAAACTAACCTAAGTAATCACGCCATGATTTTGTTACTGAGGTTGGTACCTACACTATTGTTATTGCTTGCTATTTTTTTGCTTTCTCTGCAATACTTAGTAAGTACAGATACATAGTAAGTGGAGAGGATATTGTATTGCAGACAAAACTTGATATCAAAATTTCACAGCAAATACATGTTTTGAGACTCCCTGAACCCCCAAAAAATCATTTATGGAAAAAAGATCGGTGTGTATTTCAACAGCATAACTCAAAAGCAAAACTTCAACTAAGTACCAAGTTTGGTTTTTATGTTCAACATCTTTCAACGATGTGACACGCAGGTTTGTAAGAATATTCCCCACCCCAAACTGCCCTGTAATTAGAATACTTTTTAAGAGACACACAAAAGTAATTAATTTGTTAAGAGATTGTAAGTGAACATTGGTGAATGTTATCTCTAAATAAATTTGAGGACGTTTTGTGATTTACAGAACCGTCTACCAGATGGATGAGTCGTTAAGAAATGCAAACCTGAACGGGAGGTCCAGGGTTCAAACCCCGTCAGGACCATCTTCCCTAAGTGAGCTTTTTCAGCTTTTTCTCAGTTCTCACAACTAGTAAATGCCAGGAAATTACCCTAACTTAAGCCTGGAGCATTTCCTTCCCAACATTTCTTTCCTAAATATAAATTCATTCCATATAAGCATCAATTTTCACCACCTGTGGTGCCGTAAGACTTAAGAACGGGCGTTAAACACTAATAAAAGAACGGAAAAATACGAGTCAGTTGAACTTAATTTTGAACAGGAGTAGCGCTGTTGGCTAGAGCAACGACACGGAAAACTGAAAATCCGTCGTTCAAATCACGACTATAGCTTTACCTTTTTCAGTGCGATTTTACGTTTTCATATAGGTAGGCAAAATCTTACAACACATAGAGTTTAGATCTTCTTAAAGCACAGAATTCACATCAAGTGATTTTTTGTTAACTATTTCCGAGATATTCTTGTTATTGGTTTGCATTGCCAAATACTTCTACTTTTTCCAAGTGGTAAGATGTCTCTTGTTTCTCCTCGTCATGCAAAGAACATGCAATTTCAAGTTAATCAGTTTATCATAGTGCAATCCACTTTACGAAATAGGATCCGCTTATTAAAAGTGGCAACTGTATCCTCTTAAACCTACAGCCTATTCCCCTTGTACCTACAAGGAAATACGTAGTAAAACCATTCTTATGAAGTAAATAGAAGAATATGGGTTTGTAAATACACTTGTGGAACAAAGGGTAGAGAAAGGCATGTGACTACAATACGTAATGTACATGCGATAATGTAAAAATCTAAGGAATTTAAATCTACCTCACCACTCATCAAAGTCCAGGCGATATGGCAACAGGGTTGGGAGCACATCTTGGTTTGTGCTCGTTTTAAGGAGCATCTGCGCATGCACAATTGGTATGACGTAATTACCTTACGGATCGTGCACATTAGTGTGGCGTTCTGGCCTTGCATTAGGCACAAAGCTTCACTCACTTTCTTCCAAAAGCTATTCTTAATTATGTACACAACAAAACGTCCTCAAACAATCCTTTCTTCCGTCAGACAAGCTATATGTATTACTATTATTATTATTATTATTATTATTATTATTATTATTATTATTATTATTATTATTATTATTATTATTATTATTATTATTATTATTATTATTATTATTATTACTACTACTACTATTATTACTATTGTTGTTGTTGTTGTGAGGTTGGTAGCGGGAATCTATATTGTCACCGCGATGCGAAGATAGCTACCGGCCGCCGGGGTTAGTGAATACCCGCCCGGTTACCTGAGTCTAGTTGTAGTTAATGTTTGGTTTCTCTCAGAACAATAGCCCGTGCAGAACCATAGCCACTATGTACAGCTTCTCAGCTCCAGGATTCGTTTTGACTCCCGATGGACAGTTTGAGTCGAGTGAGTTCACTGAGCAGTGCTGAGTACCTACAGTTCAGTTGTAAGTTGTTACTCAGTAATTCAGTTGTGATTCGATTCATGTATCAGCTGTGTTTTGTTATGTGTAGAATGTCTCATGTGTAACGTTTCTGCTAAGTTAAGCTCCTAAGTGTGTTTAGTATAAACTGGTGTTTTCATTTGTTACAATATACTCACGAGTTGCTTCTCAGGATACCCTGTACATGTATTTTATATCTGAATTTATGCTGCTGGAAATAATAACAACACATTCAAGAGTACACTATACGGAAACTGTAAAAATCAGAGGAAATGGAACACGGCGCTATCTAGCTAAGCTCACTCCAAGATTTTTAATTGTCTCTTTAAACAAGTTGGCTAGATCGGCAGCATTCAATTTGCATGTTGATGAACTTTCTGTGCAAACAGTTTCCGATGTTGCTTTGTCAGTTCATTCTTGTGACGGTGAGCTAAACTTCAACGTGACGGTTCGATGCTCAGATTGAAAAACACGCATAGCCTTCTCTTTTTAGACACATTAAAACCGTTAAAAAATAGAGTGACTTTCTCTACCGCGCTGCCAGTAGTAGAGGAAGTACTGCATTTTACCATAACGTTGCATGTCGAGATATCACTGGAAACGTACTATTTCTCAAGTCAGACGCATTTTTAGAAATGAGTTCCTGTGTATGTATGTGTGTGTGTCTGTGTGTGTGTGAAGCGCATTATTCAGAAATAAAAATTCAGATAAGTGTCAAACTTGGTACTTAAGTTTAGTATCTTCCAAACTACACTTTACATGCAAAAATTAGCAAAAGGCTTTCCTTAAAATGGCTGAAACTATTTTTATTAAAATGCAACATAATTGAGGTATTTACATGACAAAATGTGTATATCTTCCATTCTCTGCAAAAGACAAATATCCAAAAGAATTTTATAAATCTAAAAAACCTTATACGACAGGAAAAAGCTTACCACACAGAAAACTAAAGATCCCTTTAAGGGACACTGGGAGTGAAATTTTGGTCAAAATTGTCAAAAAGTCGAAAATTGTTATTTTACTTTAAAATGTTCCTGGAACACCTGTGCATCTGGATCAGCTAACATTTTTCATATCCCCCACTCAATGTGGTCATTACGGCCCAGTGCTCTTCCCTCAACGTACACAGGATGTTCCTATATAAAAGCCTGTTTTTCTCAAAACTACATTTCTGCACATTCCAAAAGAAGGTCGCGCCTGAGTTTTGCTTCAAATTCAATGAAAATTTCCAAAACTATTCATAAATAGCAGCTAAACAAAACTATGTTTCAATATTGATTTTATCATTAACATGAATTCCAAAAACATTTTTTTTGTATGAAAAAAATCAATAATATTTAAGATTAAATTTTCTTTGTTATTAAAAAAATATGTACAGCACAATCAGCAAACGTATTTGAAATATCTCTACATAACATTCTTACCCATGTTTTAGAGTACCAGTTCTGCCAATATAAATGAATTTCGAAAAGTCAATAGACGCGAGCTCTATTTTGAAAATGTGCCTATTAAATTCATAAAATAAGTTATATATCCTAAACGAATTATCCAATTTTAATGAAATTTGGTGTACCGCCTATTCTCATATAAATACAAACACAGTAAAAGTTTCAGAAAAATCTATCACAAAATGTGGAACTTTCAAATTTCACTACCAGTGTCCCTTAAGGATTCAGCTTATTTGAATTAACCTTTTTGTAGCATCAGCCATTTCCAAAATATCTGTCATTCTTTCTTTGACTTTTTCAATATGTTTGTCATTCTAAACTACTGTCGCTATTCATTTGTTTCTCAGGATGTCACACAAAGAGACATTTCAAGATCAGCATATAGCGACCGCATTTTAAACATCCATTACGATTACTTTATTCTCCTTGTACCTAATGTAAGGCACAGCAAAGTAATTTCAGGAAACGCTTGTCTCCATTAACATGAAGTAGATAGAAAAATTAAGGTTCTGATGAATAATTTGAGCAAAAATGAGTAGAGAAATTTATGTGAATATACCGGGTGGAAGGGAAGTCATTACATTAATTTATACCAATGGTAGATCTCGGTTTTTGGAATACATTCTCTATCTTACGTCTTTGTCTCTGACCATTTCCTACGGAGACATTTTAGTTTTTTTTAAAACAAGAGACAGACAAGCTGGCAACGATGGAGGTTGTGTGGCTGTCACTTTCAATAGCTCACTACATAAACAAACAAGGCAGCGGCGTATCTCGTGAGCATAAACAAATATCATGCCACATCCTTCCATTTTTACTGTGCGAGTATAGGCCAATCAGAATTGTTCTCTCCCAAAACATTACACCACCCTGCGTCGTGTTTGCAAGCGACTGACCAGTTTACATCCAGAAGCAGGTTCAGATACCTGACCAACCTCAACGCAACGTTGCCGATTTACTTCACGTCTGAAAAAGCTGCTCAGAACATTCCTTTAATTCTTTTAAGTGGTTAATTATTTTTAAACCCTGTGTAATCTCTCAGCTACTACCGAAGCTATGTCAGAAATAAGTTACTCTACGCATCTTACAAGTAACAAACTTATATTCGTACATTCTTGTGGAATTACGCTTTCAAATTGGATCAAAAATCATTTATTTTTTCGAAATCGGCTGATCAAAAAACGAAATGCCATTCGATTTTTTTGTTTGTAATGCTTCTATGAAGCACATGTTAGAAGGAATGCGATGACTTCTATTCCATCCTGTATAAGGTTAATATTCTTTTTCTTTCTTGCTTTATAAAATGCATTTACAGAATGTTGAACAAGAGGAGAGGCGGGTCCCAATTAGTGACTATCCCACTGATGTCCTCAAATGAGAGATGATGACCAATCATATTAAAAATGGCGTTGTTTTTTAACCAATCACGTCCCTGATTTACTCAAACTTTATCCATATATCATAACTAACTGTTTCTTACGTGATAAACATAGCTCCTGGTTTTTACTTTCTCTATGTGGTAGGTATATAACAGGTAGAGGATGCGTTGCATTTTACACAACAATTCAATACAGAGATTTCGCGGAAATACATCTTTGGAAGTTCCCTACACCCAAAAAAGCATTTTTAGAAAAAGATTCGTGTGTGTATGTGTATGTGTATGTGTGTATACTTACATGTGTGTGTGTATGTGTGTGTGTGTGCGCGCGCGGATGCGCGTGCGTGTGTGTGTACCGCGCGCGTCTTGTCTGTAAACAGAATTTAACCTCTGCATCCTCCAAGAATGCAAAACGATGATTTTCAGGAAAATACTCCTAGTCGAACCTATTCTTTACATAGAACATCTTTCGAAAATGTTATTTTTTTTTTAAAATAGCTCTAACGATTTTTATTGAAATACCTTACCTTGGAGATATTTTCTTGACAAATGAAATTCACATCTTGAATTTTCTGAGAATACTCTCAGAATTCCTCTTCATTCTGAATGACTTTTACATAACTGGTAAGCCATAAGAGATAGACAAAATCTTAGTGTACAAAGAATGTTGATCTTGTTAAAGCGCTCAATTTGTATAAAATTTTATTTTCATTTCTGTTTTTTTTTTCGGGGGGAGGGGCGAGTTAGACGTTTTCAAGATATTCCCTGTCATTAGTATAAATTTTTCAACAATTTTCTAAAACTGGAAACGTTATTGGTTTGTTTTACCCTTTCTGCTGAACAGGCAAAGAGAATTAAATTTAAATACAGTCATATAGCGACCAACTCTTAAACATTTCTACAAATGTCAGACTAGTTTGTACAACAATGGGTAGATAAAGTCATGTGAGTGGGGCAAACATTTTTTTAATCGTCTGTACAGGTCAGAGGAAATTAAATGGAGAATTACGTTCCAGCATTGTACACTAATTAGAAAACCTTTATTCTCCTACTTCGCCATCAAATTAAATATAACAAACAATGAACAAATTCGTTCCGATCGCTACTGATGTATTTGTGCATCCCAGGCCAGATGGCAATAAATAGTATTAAATGATCAGGTTCCACTAATGAAACAAACGAAGGGCGCCCACATGATTGGGATTTAATATTAAAAAGCGTCATTTACTTGGAGGTAAATGTAAATACGCTATATGACAAAACGGACGAAATTGAAATCATGAATAATTTGCAGTTCAAATTTCCATAGTAACGATGTGTTTATTTATTGCATTTTATAGTTTGACACATTTCGAATTTCACGCATATGCGTGATCCGCGGGCCAACAACACAGAATGTATTTTTATTCGTGTCAAATGTTTCAAGCACGCTGTCCCAAATACCAAAACAACAAAAGAGGTTCATGTGCACGTGGGCCTGAAAATCGTTTGCTAAAGAGTTATTAAGGAGTTGTCCCTTCCATGTCACCAATAATAATTAACTGAATTCATGTTTTTTCCGCTCCTGTTTGATTGTTTGTGTAGAGTGCAGAAGGGAGAAGAGAATGCATTCTGTGAGTGCACAGACCAATGGATGTCCTTGCAGATGCGAATATATCACGAACACGTGAGCTTTATGCAGAAGGCAGTTGCCTTGTTCACGAACATTCTCATAAATTCACCAGCGCTTGAGAGAGACTATGGTTCATTTGAGAGAAGTCTTTCAGATGCTAGGAGATCAAGAGCGGTACGAAGTATTGACCGTGAAGAACGAGTTCTTCGTGATGTGGACGCGAAACCGACAGATATTACAAGACGTATTGCAGTAAGTGAAGGTGATATACATGACTATCTGAAGAATTTTGTAGGAACAGCATTTGTACCCGTATCACCTTCAGTGAGTGCAAGGAGTAAATGTGGCGGACTTTAAGTCAAGAACAACTTTCTGCCGCCGAATTTTACCCAATTGTGCTATACCGATGAATTTCTTAATATGCACTTTATTCACTAATAACACTGGGTCCAGTCGCGAACGGTATCAACTTTTTTTCCCCATAACATTATGAAAATTCTCTTCAAGTACAAGACAGACTTGAACCAGGTTCTGTCTAATTATTTGGGATTGGAATCATTCATGATCCGCACTGGTCTATTTGTTTCCTCCACTCCGGAAGGCAGATACTTATCTGCAGTTTCTCAGAAACAGTTACATCATTTATTGATGATGTGCCTCTGGACTTCATGCAATGAATGTAGACTTTACAAGACGGCGCGCCATCTCATTTCAATCGGATGGTAGTACTTTTTTAATGATATACTCCCGCATCTAGGGACTGGTCGAGGGGTGTTCATTGCATGGCTCTCCTCATTTGAATCTAGTGGATTTCTTCGTCTGGGAACATTAATGTTCCTGGATTATGCGAGTCCTGTACCGGATTTTGACACTGAGAGAGCGTATTCACAGCGTATTTGACCAAATACGAAACACAGGCAACAGTGTACGCCTTCACAGTGTGCATCAGGGGAAGACAGGTATCGCTGCTGTGACGTCA
Organism: Tenodera sinensis; assembly: GCA_030765045.1. Classification (NCBI taxonomy): domain Eukaryota; kingdom Metazoa; phylum Arthropoda; class Insecta; order Mantodea; family Mantidae; genus Tenodera; species Tenodera sinensis. Next base: position 290,590,414 of record CM060962.1, on the reverse strand, counting down.
GCTCACTGAGCTCGCATGCTCCCATCCATGGCCAGTTGAACGTCACAGTTGAACGTCACAGCGGGAAAGAGGAAATGGCATACGGTACATCGTAATTTTAATGCTGACTGTTTCAATTACGGAATAGTCACAGATTATAAATAATTACATTTCGGCTTTAAGCCATATATATTCTAGTTTATGTGAACAGTCATATAACGCAAATAGAACACAAATTATAAATATTTTTCCTGAGCTAGAGGAGAGCTATACAGAACTATTAGGTAGACATTTCCGACATTTGCTGTTTCGCTTTTCTTTAACTAGTTTGTCAATGTTAAGGCGTAATGTACGGCACATTTGTAACCGAAGACTGCATGTTAGATTGTGATCTGACAATATGCTTCGGGATTTTGACTTAGAAAGGTTCATAACAGAAAGAATTGTTCGCACACATACATAATATCCGTGCAACAAGGGCATACAACCTCAGAAATCTGGTTTAAGGAACATTCTTACAAATAAAAAACCTCAGACTAGGCTGAAGAGGGTTCTCCCTAAACATGCCCAAATAACATTTTTCATATTCATTCAGTTTCGTGCAAGTAGCGCCGCTGATCTATGCGGCATAGCAATACACTGCTCTCGCCTGACGTCACACGAACGTATAAGCTAGCTCTTCGTTTAAATACGCCACACGGCCCGAAGTTGTCTTCCCCCGGTGTACATCCTTCTACTTTTTCGTGTAATCAGCAATAAATGATTTTCAGAGTCGTGTTCATATTAACTTTTCTTCACTGCTTTGATATTGATAAAGACAGTTCTGGAAACGAATCACTATAGAATCAGGGAAAGAAAATCCAAATTGAACTCTTCTGGGTAACTTAGTACCCTACGAGATGAAGGAAGTGTAAGGCTTCTCGGTATTGGCAGATTAATTAGTTGTTGGGTAATATCACAAAATGAACTATGGATTCCGTTGCTGTTCACTTTTTCATCTCCAGTTATAAAGCTATATATAATCGTCTGGAATATTTTAAACAGTGATGATGTAGAAATGTAGTAGAGTGCTATTGAACTGCTAACATGAGGAAGAATGACTAAAACGAAAGACAAAAAGCCCGTCTCCGTTCTCTAGGGAACCTGTCACTTTAAACGAAGCTGAGCCTTTGCAGGCCCTGTTCTTAAAAAACTTCCTCCTTCAAGCAGTTTCCTTAATTAAGATTGTTCTTTCCCTCCGTTCCACGAGAGTACAAGCGAGCGGCACAACGCACAAGAAGCAATTTCGAAACAGGGAAGAAAATACAGAAACAAGGCTACGGCAGGAATTCTTTATTCTTTTGGAATTAATCTCTGCGATGAAGAGCTAATGTGGAAAATGAATGTGGAAGTAAAAATATCCACCGTCGAGAACAGCTCAATTTACTTCCCCTGACTGTGGTATTTCATCAAAGGAACTCAACGTACCCTACGCAAGCTCTGTATGAAAGCGGCTGGTGTCTTACATTCACATTACTTTCCCACTTACTCTTCTATAAATTATTTTATAGCTTACACCACAATGGGAGACTACTCGCGCACAGTAACCAACATTGATCCACTGTGAGTATCGCCTTTCTTGACGAAAGCATGAAGTTAAGGGAACACGGGCGTCTATAGGCCACAGGCTGCCGGCAGACAAGCAAAGGAGTCGCTCGGAAGTCCCTAATAGTCCCAGGCTCGATGAACAAGCCGTCAACCAAGTAGCCCTCTGGTGTTCCCTGGGAGTACTTTTGTTTTTACCCAGCTTTCACACCATCCATTCGGCACCGCCACACGCCACAAAACCCAGAAACCCTTGAAACGTCAGAAGGAAAATTATGAAAAGGAATTCCTGGTGGAATACCACCCCAGCAGTGATCAGGGAAAAACACAAAAATCCGAGGCCGAGTGGGTGGTCGACGGGAATCGAGCCTGCGACCTTCCGATTGTGTCATTTGTTACCATGGAGTCATCGCCCTTGGTTAAATTATTCTTACAAAGACTTATTCTTCTATGCACTTCTTGATAATCGAGATAATCTTTCATTGCACATTTCGTTGCAGGTATAAAATATGTGTTACACTCACGTGAGTGAGTGAGTGTGTTGGGTTTAAGGGCCCGTCGACAACTTGGTCATTAGGGCCCCTGCACTCACGTGACTTTCTCTACTCACTCTTGTACAAAGTCTTCTTACAAATGCTTATTGTTTTAACTACTTCGTGTTAACTGACAAGCATTTGCAGAAATTCTTTTATTTCATACTTTCTTGCACGTAAAATGGGAATAAGAGCTACATTAGCTTAAGCGATACACAAATGTTTTAAGAGCCGTCCCTATGTGATGGCTTTGAAATTCCCTTCTCTTTCCATAGCCATGAGATTCAAAAAACAAATCGAATCACCACGTTCTATTTCAGTGTTTGAAAATTCAAATAAATAGCAAGGGGTATCTCGAAATTTGTTGGCCCTATAAATACATTTATTTGACCTAAATGATAAGCTTGAACGGAGCTAAATGTTTTGTGTACTAAGGTTTTGTCCATCTCTTAGAGCTTACCAGTTATGCAAAATTCATTCAGAATGAAGAGAACTTCAGAAGATATTCCCAGTAAATTACGTGTTATTTTGGTTGTTTCAGGGTCGATCCGTGTCGACAGGTATCTCAGGCGCTACAGGGAAGGGAAAAAGGATGTTCTGTGTAAACTTCCCTCCCCCGGCTTCCGAATCTCCCACGGAGATTTGCCCACCTCCAGCGAGGTAGAGCACTCCTGTACTAAACGCCACCGTGGAGCTTCAATCTAGAACTGCTAGTCACCCTGCTCTGTCGGCTGCTGTTTGTCTCCTCTCACCTCAGTCTTCCTTCCCGGGGCACCCCTTGTTGGGTACAAAAGACCACATGACCGAGGTGTCCGAATTCCCGTACGTAGCAATTACTTACCTTTATTTCCATGAAAATACAACTAAACCAATTTTTTAAAAATCGCTATAGCTATTTTTGAGAAAATAAAAAATTTCGGAAAATATTCCATGTGATAGTTCATTGGGAAGGATTTGTTTTAAAAATCTTCATTTCACATCCTTTGAAGACTCTGAGCTGAAATACCAAGTTTGGTACTTAATGGATTATTATGCCATTTCGACCTCATCAAAACAATTAAACATCTGTTAGCTTCCGTTACTTCACGCACGTGTTCATATCTACGACGAGTGGAGGTTCAAAGTAGCTCAGGAATCAAAAACTGGTTTCGCTACGTGTCTGTGTGTTTGTTAGCAGCTCTGCAAGTAGCGAGGGGAGGGATGGTTTTCCTTCCAAGCTGTTATCAGCTGATCTGAGCAAATTAGGTTTACTGTCAACATTCCGGACCTTCCGCTTTACACACACGCCGCAGTTGCGCGATTGCCAAACATATGTTCACGAATATATTTCAAGAGACACGCTGGAATATCATTTTGTGGCTAAACGACTCGTTTTAGCAAGATTTGGAAAATACACAAATAACTCATTATTATTTTAAAGCTAAGCTAATTGCAGAAATAAATGATAAAGGAGTGGTGATACATGCACAAACAAACATTCGAGCAATTTTGTCTTTTATTTATGGAGCCATACACTATGGAGGAAAATGGTAAAGGAAGTTAGGTTTCAGCTCGTCGTCAAGAAGGAACCGTTAATATCGGTGGACTCATATCCCGAATACTTGTGTGTGTGTGTGTGTGTGTGTGTATGTGTGTGTGTGTGTGTGTGTGTGTGTGTGGGAGGGGGGATTCTATAATACAGTTGCCACACGTGTATTGCACACTATTTGATGCCCGAGAGTCTGTTTACTATTTCGGATGAATTATTATTAACAAGAAACGTTTCTAATTAACTCAGACCGTTACCTGGGGCTTCCGGTTACGTAATACTGCCAGTTTAACAGCTATAACTAATATGATGCCTTACAAAGAAGCCGTACACGAGTGAATATCGAAATCTAACCTCAAATTTGGCTCACAGGTAGACAAGCACAACAATTAGATCACGCCAATAATAGCGCTATTTCCAGACGGGGTTATAATGGGAGACTGAATTATGAGCAAGTTTATAGCGAAAAAATTGGTGTGTTGCGCTCACATGACTTCCTCTACTCTTGTACTAACCATTCTTACAAACTCTTATTCCTATATCTTCTTCGTGTTAGATGAGATAAACATTTGCAGAAATGATCTTATTATCTTCTTGTAGCTACAACGGGAATTTTGGAATACAGTAGACTTTGAGCGAAAGTCAAATCTTTTAAAGCTTTGAGATTCCCTTCTCCTTGCACGGCTAACAAATAAAAAATGAATAACAATGTTCTATTTGACAGAAGTATAAGTTCTCTAAAGCGCACACAAATAACAAGGAATATCTCCGAAAAGGTTCATTGTAAAAAAAAATTGGTATAAATTGTGAGTTTTAGCAAGATCTACACTTTTTGTGTAGTAAGATTTGGTCTATGTCTTATGGTTTACCAGTTATGCAAAAGTCATCAAGAGTATATAGGACTAGGACTATAGCCAGGAAATTCAATATATACATTTTATTTGTCATAAAAATATCTCAATGATATGGCATTTTAATCAAAATCGTTTCAGCCATTTTCAAGAAAATCAAAATTTTCTAAAAATGTTCGATACCTATAAAGGGTAGTTTAGGATGGAGCACTTTGCTTCAAAATCTTCGTATCGAATCCTTGAAGGACATGAAACCTAAAAATCAACATTGGTTTTTAACTGAGTTTTCGTTTTTGAGTTATGCTGTCCCTAGATTGACAGACACACACACGGACCTTTTTCTAAAAATGCTTTTTCTAGATTCAGAGGTTCTCAAAGCATGTATTTCCGCTGAAATCTTGACATCGAATTTTTGGGTGGAATACTATACTTAGTAGAGAAAGTAAAATCACACGATAGTGCAAACAATTATAAATAAAACTTCTGAATCACTGTGTAAGTCTCTAAAATACATGGTTAGTTGTATTTGTGTCTTTGAATAAAACTACGCCTTTATTTCCTTTATCCCCTTTAATGTACCCCATCTATTCTGATCACAAGGAAAGTCGACGGGCAACGGGCGTCGTGGAACCCTCCAACTTTCCAAGGTGACACAAAAAACAATACTACTTCAAGTTTGCGACAAATCCTCATTTGTTGCAGATGAGTTTGACTCCAGACAAAAAAGGATCGAAGGTTCTTAGAGGCAAGCGTCTTGTAAAATTGCTTTATATATCATGTTTAGGGGAATCTTCGCTGAGGCGATCAAGATATATGACGTCAACACAGGAGGTACAACTTTTCTTATAATCCCAGTACAGACTACACTTCTTGCCTGCGCCATATCCATCATTCTGTCAAGGTTTTCCTTACATGCGAATCTGGGCAAGTTTAATATAAAAATAATTAGGAAATGGCAGCGTTCCCAAAAAGTTGCAATACGAAGCGTGTTGAAAGATGTCAAAACGTAATGTATTAAACTCTCTGCTTAGTGAAAAATCGTATGTTGTTACCAACACAAGTTAATCTGGAACTAATAGAAGTCAGTACGATAACAAGCAAAAACTGATGTGTCACGTTATCACGACTTTAATCCACTTCATCTTAATCGAAATAAGCTTTTATACAAAGGGATACAGGAAGTAGAAGCTTTGAAATTCAAGTGCATGTATCCACGAGAAACAAACGATTGTCAACGTGAAGAAATTAACAAATGAAATATCGGAAATGGGCAGGCTTGGACCACTTGCACGATAACTTAGGCGACTTTCATTTGTTTTACCTGCTAAACATGCAGTTATCAGTTGTGAGCAGGCTGCCAGTTGCCAGTTGCCCAGCTCTGCGAAATGGATAATACTTTAAAATTCGTCTATGCTACACTTACGTGACTTTCTCTACCCATTCTTCAACAAACTAATATTACAAAAGTTTATTCTTTCGTTTACTTTATGTTAAATCAATAGATATAAGCATTTAGAGAAATAGTTTTATGACATACTTCTTTGTAGGTACCTTGTAGGTGCAGACATGAACAAAATGGTTGAGCGTGTTGGGAGAGCACAATATTTCTTAATCCCACGTCATGTTACAGCACGGTTTACACAAGTCGACATTTCCAACATACAGCTGAGTTTATTGATAGTGTCTGTTCCGTATGTTATCGTCTGTCGGGCAAACAAATAAACTGTGTCTTGAATTACCACTCGCATTTGTATACATACACGCAAATACAAATGTGTATGGAGACAGCCTATTTCTGCGTCCAACAGACGATAACATATGGAACAGACACTATCCATAAACGCAGTTACATGTCGGAAATATCGACTTGGGTATACCACGCTGCAACACAACGTGGGATTTAGTAATATTCTGCTCTCCTAATGCACTGAATCATTCTTCCCATGGCTGTATAAGTTGTAGTGAAATCGTTTAAGAGCTGGTTGCTATGTGATTGGTTTTAAATTCCGTTCTCTTTGCATAATCTTAGGAAAAAAAGAATAGCGACTTCCTACATGAGAAAAGCCTATGTATTTAACATTAAAACCAATGACAACAAATATCTCGAAAATGGAGTGAGTGAGTGATCGGAATTTAAGGACCCGTTGACAACGAGGACATTTGGCCCCCTAGCCAAACAATCGAAAATGGATAACTTCATTAAAAACGTAGTATTTTATGAGAACATGCTGTGCTTTAACATCTACTTTTGTGTAGTAAGATATTGTATATCTCTTTCGTTTTACCAGTTATGCAAAAGTCATTCACAATAAAGGAAACGTTAGAGACAATTACCAGAAAATTCAAGATATACACTTCATTGGCCATAATTTTTTATAACGTATGGTACCTGAATCAAAATCGTCGCAACCATTTTTGAGAAAATCAAAAGTTTTCAAACATTTTCCATGTAGAGGCTAGTTTGGGTGGGTGGGGGTGGGGGGGGGGGGGGAGGGAGGAGATTTTCTTAAAAATCTTCGTGTCGCATCTTTGGAACATACCGAACCTGTTTTTGATGTATGCTGCTCGCGGATAACAAACAAAGAGAGAAACACACATTTTCCTAAAAATGCTTTGGGGCATTGTCAAAACATTGTATACTTCCGATGAAAGCTCGAGTACCAACGTTTTGGTGGAATACAATACTTCATGCCTAAAGGAAGCATTAATGTTATATCAAGCAATTATCAATCTGTTGCATATACAAACCTTTATTTACAGTGCTTCATTTGGTTTGTGTTCAGTGACGTTCCAGAAATTGACATTTTGACAAGGTCATGGCTACGTCTCAAATTTCAGGCAAATATTTAAGAGATCTTTCCAAGTGGGAACTCCGCACATTTGGCGTGACATTTTGCATGAAATCCAGGTAGGCTTACATCAAAGTGTTGTGCTCTGCGGTTCGTCCGGAATATTATATGTCATTGCGTTGTTTGTGAGGCGGATCCCAGTGCTGTCAACCTCAAAGCCGCAACCAAACTCGATTACTCTCCTGTATGCCCGCGTAATTCAATACCTACATCAATCAAACGCAACTCGCAGGCATAGATATCAAATTTCGCAGAGAGGAAGACGACTGATGCTACTAGTGTTAACAACGGTATCCTGAAAATTACAAGGCTTTTTACCGCGCAGTACGCTTTCGTTTTCAAAACAAAACAAGATCATACTCACCGAGCGAGAGTCGCCAGGTGGATTAGACTTGCGAAGGTCGTTCAGGAAATACCGACTGTTTAGCTTCAACACATGCATAAAAAAGCCGTCAAGTGCACCACTAACATGGCCTTCTAAACTCTTGTACAAAGTGTTCTTACACATGCTTATTCTTTATCTAGTTCATGTTAATCCAGATAAACATTTATAACTAGAACGAGGCATTTCCTTTCCGGTACCACAACAGAACTCCATGTTACAATCACACAGACATAGGGAAAGATGCACCACTGGCTGTGTTACGCACAGCCGCTCCAGGATTCATAGTATGTACTGCATATTGCAGGAGTTCCGAATAGAGAATTTGACTCTGGATTAATTCGCAATTAAAATACCTCTTTAAGTATGTCTCAAGTGCAGGATTCTAAATATAAATGATACAATCGTGGAGCACTTAGATTCAAAGCATTTCCCTACAAAACTTGATGGAGAAAAATTACATCCAAAGTGTACTATACAAGTTCTGTTTTTGAGACACTGAAAATATGTATGGTCATATATTGCAACAGGTTACATAATGTTTATGTATACATATACGAATGGTATAAATAATTCTGTGTCTCATATAATTCAAGTTTTTATTATATTATCCCTGTTAGGTAGCTCAATATACAACTTAATGGCAACCCTGTAACCCTGCACACAATTTCAAATTTACTACAAATCTACAGGTACACGTTTACTTTGTACACAAAACTAATTTAGTAATATGCACTGGTTGTGATCTCCTCTCAGTTTCTTATCGTTTTACGGGGTCTCGCAAAGGATGAGGCATAACTATGACCAATGACAGTAGCAATACTGGGCTAGAGGCGTGGCGCTGTAATGAGGACAAGACAAAGTGGGGGAGGGGAAGGAAGCGTGGATCGACCTGACCTCTTAGAGAAAACAGATTTTAATTTTCTTTAGATTTATCTACAAATTATTAATGTGTGTTATGGAAAAGGTTGTAAATGTTGCTTGAAATAAGCGAAGACTATTGAGCTAAACGATTCTGTGTTATAAGAAACGCTTTAACTTTATTTCTGAAAATCACAAAAACGTGTTAAGCTTTACAGTAAACATAACGCAATAGTATATTGAAAAATATAAAAACGTTTAATAAAAATTCTCCCTATATTTATATTAGAATTGAAATTAGTATTGAATTAGCTCTGAACATGTTTGTCTATTATGTTATATTATAATGCAGTTTCTGTTTTACGCTTTCTTCTAATACGTATGCAATAACTCGCCTTTCTTGGGATGTATTAACATTTAATTAAATTTCTGTGAATTTGCACAATTTCTGAAATTTGTCGAACGGTGTTAGCAGCTTGCCATAGACCAATAATCTGGCCACTTCTAGTTTCTGAGATATATATATGACCCGTCATTGGTTATAACTAGCATGTAGCATGAATAGTGTTGTTACTGGAGTGGGGTAGAGAGAGGGGGTAACAATTTACTGAGCAACCAGAAAAAGCAATAATTTCCCTTCAGGCCGACGTTTAATTCGTTATAACTAGGCTTCGATCGCGATTGCAAACGACGTTAGGTTGAGAGCTACTTTACTCTACCTCGTGTTTGTTAATAGTAGAGGAAGTAGGTAAGGGAAGAGTGATACACCGCTACAGTAACCTGTTTGTAAAGCGACGCGACTGTACCGCCCCTACCTAACCTACCCCGTCAGGTAGGGGCGGTAGAAAACCTCCCTGCAAACTTAACTTAAATGCCGAGAACATGCAACCGGCGCCGAAGTCTACTATGTCCAACCCTCAGCATCAATACTGTTGTCATTTGAATGAGGGTAAAGAGTGGGAAAGAAGGAGAAGCTACGAAGGCCTCGTTAAACAATCATGATACCCTGGCATTTTACTAAATTCGTTTTCTGTACGCGACTGTATATCGTTTGACTGAGTCCACATAAGACACGGTATTGTTTACGTTTTCGCTGCCCGGCATTTCGTGGGCTACGGTCTGTGCGCACCAAACTTGAAGAGGAGGTACGGAATATGTTTATTACATATTTGCATTTAGAGAATATCACAATAGAGCAGGCTTAAGCGATAGTCAGATTTTTTTAAAAGCTGTCGTTATGTGATGACTTTGACATTTCATTCTCTTTGTGTGTCGACGAGCTTGTTTCACAATGTTTATACTCCTTGTAACTGGTAAACATTGTTTGTAATTTGTAAAACTCTGTTTCATAATGGAGGTTTGCAAAGTTGAGCTTTACAAATAAGCTTAAATATTTACAAATGAAATTTGATAGAATTAGCAAGAGTTCTGTTTTACAATCACAGTAATTCCATACTTTTGTATAGTGCATTTTAATGTAAGTAGTTTTGGCTTAAGCTTTCTAAAGGAAGATTATATTTAATAATAGTTCAGCAAAAACAAAAGGCATAAAAAGATTTACAATTTTCTAATAAGAGCACACTAAAATATCATTCAAGATTATATTGTTATTTAGCAGCGGTTCCAGCTGTTTAAATAATTATGGCATTTATGCAAGGGAAGGTAGGAGACTTATTTTAGTCTCAAAATTAATTGCTTTACATCCGTTTATGAACAGGATGGCAGTTTTGGAATGAGTCCTTTAGTATAGAAATTCCAGCTGCAAGATATTGGACAGTTTGCAATAGGAACAAGTGCAGTCTTAAGGTCAAAAGATCTGTGTGTTGCTTTGCAATAGATGGAAACTGACATTAACAGACATATGACAAGGTAGTTGTCACTTTATTGGTCCCTAATTTTCTCTAAAATATCAATTATAGTTTGTAACTAAACTTCCATATCGTCATTTGAGCCTATAGTGCAAACGCGTTCACATTTAAACTAAGTAACAAAATGTAAAACGGAATAAAGCATACATATGCAGCAAACGACCTATCAAATCACAGGTCCATCACCGTAGCCAATTTACTACAATGCAATTTTAGTGCCCTTAATATTTGATTTTTGTAATCGTCCAATGTAATGACATTTCCTCATATCGTGCTGCTCAGATTAAAGTAATACATAATACTTATCGAACATGCTAGAGTTATAGAGACAAACGTAGCAGCTTTTGTAATGCATAGTTGGTAAACCTTCAAAACGGTTTTGGGAATCTGTTTATTTAGATCTGCGAAGTTCCTAAAACTTCACAGATTAGTCTGCAAGAATTTTTACAAAAATTTAGAGTCTTTTCCTTGTTATTTGTAAATTGTCAACATGTAAATGTATAAATGTTATGAAACAGGACGTACGAGAAACAACAAATGAATTTCCATTTGAGAGGTGCTTAAGGAATTGAAAATTCAAATAAACAAAACAAATTTCTCAGAAATGGTCAACTCCACAGGAACATTTGGTTCACATAAATTGTGTACTTTAACGAGATCTACATTTTTATTGTGTGTGTGCGTGTACGTGTGTGTGTGTGTAATAAACTTTTGTCTATCTCTAACAGTTTACCAGATGCGCAAAAGTCATCTTGTGGACATTAACAGAATATTCAGGACATACATTTCATTTCATTTTTCTACTCAGGGGTCTCCGTCTAGGGGATATGTGAATAGCGACCACAAGGTACCCAAGCTGAGCAGAACATTACTTCCACTTACTGGTGTTTTGCTCCTCACTGTAACTTTTCTATCTGACCTTACCTTGGTCATCTCTTGTTCTCTTCCGACCCCGATGCTATTAGGGTTACCGAGGGCTAGGGAGTCTTTATTTTTCCAACCTCTCCAATTCTCTAATTTCTCTATAAACTCTTAACCCCTAACATGCTGACCTGTCATGGCATGTAATACGTCCTCTGATTGGTGATCAGAGGATATGGTCGGTGAATTTATTTTGTTAATTCTCCCGGTTAGGTCGGTGAGACCCGTAAACCAACGACAGGTGTGGTCCTCCAGACATTCTGGGGGTTGTGAGAGAGCGATGTGACCGCCAAAACATAAAAATATGGTGCTCTCTAAAAATCTGTTACTATACTGCTATTGCTCTATCAATATATTAAATATTGGAGAGCAAGAGGATTAATGGCTTCATTGTCAGAAATCCAGCATTAGCTAACAACAACATTTCATTTTACACGAAAATATCTTAAACATGTTTTAGATAACCAAAATTGTTAAAGCAATTTTTGATAAGATCAAATTTTCAAAAATGTTACATGTAAAGGCTAGTTTGGGGTGGAGTATTTAATTGAAAATCCTCGTGTCTCATCCCTGGATGATGCTGAACTTAAGTACGAATTTTGGTATTTAACCCATTTTTCGTTTTTGAGTTATGTTGTTGACAGGCACACGTATACATAGACACAGATTTGCGTGCGCCTTTTTCTATAATGGTATTTTTAATTCAGGGAACTGCAAAACATATCTTTTATGTGAAACCTTTGTATTGAATTTTTCGTTGGAATGTTGTACGTTCTCTACCTACTGTGCACGTGGAGAGAAGTACTGAATTACGAACACAGCCGGTAGCGTTTAACTCTGCTCACGCTCTCCGCTTCTGTAGTATCAACTTTCTCAGATCTCAGCTGAGACGTCTCAATTAGACATTTAGTTATCCTCTCCATGACGTTTCTGCCCGTAGGTACGTTTTGCGTCCCCCTGCTGTGGAATAGTGAACGAGTTGATTCCCAAGTTGGCATAACATCCGTGTTGTTTGCGGTAAGTTTCGGCTGGCGGAGATTCGCTGTCCCACTCCACCACTGCGCAGAAAAGTCAGTCAGGCTTGTAAGTAGCCAGTGCACTGTGTGTGAGCGATGGTGGTTACTGTAATGGCAACTAAAAGGACAATAAACTGTTGGTGATCAGACAGTTTTAATTGTTTGCATAAGATGTCGGCGTTGATACGTAAATGCAAATGTACGAAGTAAACGTGTGTTTTGTGAAATTAAATTATTTAAACTGTATTGTTGGCTCGCAATTTGATCATAATCATGTGAAGGATGATTCTGGCATATTAAACAGTAATATTGTGAAGATAAAGGCTGAAGGAAATTTTCGTAAGTTCGGAAGACTGTCTGGGCTGCCTCTCTCGTCCCTTGACCAAATTAAATATTGTTTCCTCGAAGACCTGATGTCGCGCAAACCTAGCAATGAAACATTTGGACGACTTTTCGATTATTTGCTTTTTACCCGCATATATTCTTCCAGGTAGCGACTTTCTACCCATTATGTGGGCGACTTTAGTAGTAGTTCTAAACGCACTACTAACTACTGTCAGGCATTCCACTCTAAGCTAAACGCTTACTTTATCTCTACCCATCCCAACAGATTCCACCTGTTACAGACATTAGAGGTCGTTCAAACTGGCAATTACGTTAAAATAAGAAGCGAGAAGAAAACTACTCCCAAAAAAATGCAGGACAAACAAAACTACACAAAAGAACAAATGGAAAAGCTGTCCAATTCAACTATTACCCGATAATAGTAACATTTTCTGCAAGATTCTCCCGCCTACATCATTTTATTACTTACCTTAACAATTGCAGTCTACATACATTCTGAGGATAACAAAAACAAACATTTTAAACCATACCTACTGCATGTAAACTGTGTAAAATAGGAAGGGAGTGTTATGGTACTGTTGATAGCTTATGGGAATCAATGCGTCCGCTGTTGGATAAATGCGGTGGCAGCTAATAGGAATCAACACGTCCGTTTCGGAATCAATTGGGGGCACCCTTTCTGCCTATCAGGTGGTAAAAGATCGCAATAAATATTTCCCTCTATTCATCCGTACTCCTACAGCTTACCAAGGTACACACACAGAGCCATTCTGTCAGTCTCCATAGCTCAGGTTGGTTATGCACTGGTCTACTGATCCTAACGTCATGGGTTCAAATCCGGTCCAGACCAATAGTTTTTAAGTGTGCTTAATAGCGACAGCCCCATGTTTAGTGGATCTACTGGCATTTTAAAGAACTCCTGCGGAATGGAATTCTGGCACACCGGTGGCACTGATGTCCTGGTAATTGACAGCGTGGTTAACAAGCATAATATTTATTTTAGATTCATTCTCTTCACAAAGGGAAACATTCTCATGTCATTTTGACGAGCAAATTTTATCAATCGCCCTGCAGCAAATGTAAGCCACGGAAGCCCCTGTGTAATGAGGTTTACGTAACTGGTACATGCCGTACTCCGATTTTAGCGCAGACTGAACTTTTTTACAGATTACGTAATTATTAGTTACCTGCCAATATCACAAGGGCGACTTTTAGTCTTCCTCCACACACTCCGTCTATTTCCCTGACTCGATAACCAAATGTAACCCTTCCTACCTCTCTTTAATTTTGACGGCTATGTAGTTTTCTTCTATTCTCAGCTGTTCACGGCAGGAGACCGCACGCCCTAATTAGTGGTCTCCATGAACAATGCTCATCCAATATTTAATTCCACTTTCAAATATTGAGTCTTCATTTGCTCCAGATTCCCAGTCTTTACACAACCACACATCTCTATCCTGTATAGCCTCATGGATTTAACTGTGGGCTCTTAGGTAATACAGCATGTCCCTCATCGTTCAGTGGCCTAAATGCTATGTATGTCCTTTTGGGAAATGCTTTATATTCCAAGATCGAATTGAAGGTCGTTTCTTCCGCTCACTTGCTTTTGGTTTTCCATACAGGTATTTTCCAGTACTTCCATGCTCGGTTACATGGCTAATCATGAATTTGAACAATATGTTCATTATATTGTGAACCCGCGGATCGCGTATATTGGTACTATTGTTCTGGAGTATTTTCTGTTCTAAAAGTGCCGAGTTCCTTATGAGTGACAGCAATATGCACTACGTCGTGTCACTTTGCAAAGCGAGTATTCACCTTGTTATTAGTTGGGTTGAAAGTGAAGTGCATCTGTATTGAAACATTACTGGAATCTTCGCATGAAATTTACATTTAAACTCATAAGTTCTTACATGTTTTAATGAAGCGTGAATTTTTCGGTAGGTATTTCAACGAAGTAATAGCGTGACTAGTGGGTAGCAATTGACTATGAGTCGCGGTGTACAGGGAAAAGAAGGTATACTAGTACCCATCCCTTAACGACCACATTCCAAGAAGTTGTAAAACTGTACCTCAACCTTCTTTCATCGCAAAGGAATCTCCTATTGGCAAGTCGCTTACATGTATAAGCTTAGGCTTTCACGGCCGGTGTCCTGACTATCAGCTAACTTTATCTCTTGTAGGCCGTGGCCTAGAAGGTATCCAAGATGCTCGAGCTCTGACCAGCGCTGACAACGCATCATCTCACCCTGAAGATGCCAAGCGCAGCACTTGGCGAAACGTCGGTATCTTCGATGCCTTCTAGACCACGGCCTACAAGCCCGGAAGAGATAAACATAGCTAATAGGCAAGTCGGTTACAGTTGTACATTCAGAGTGATACTAACGATTCTACTTGTTGAGTTACACCTCAGAGCGACTTCACTGAAAGATGTGATAATACCGTCCACTCTAAAGGGTAGTGGAATGAGGAAGGCCGTTAAGGCATGGGTGAAACTATACTAATCTTTTAAGGGAACGCTGAATGATATTTTAGCCTATTTGGTGAAAAAATTGATTTTTGGATACCTTAAAGAATATATCTGCGAAGTTTTAATCCCCTAAAGAGAGGGAAACACATTTTGGGCGCAATTTTAAAGTGATGCACCTCTGCCCCTGCCCACACCTTCAATTTCAAGTTTAAACTTATTTTTCTCGGAAACGATTTTCCTATTATTTCCTCATATTCACAATCTATCTTTTCCCACAAAATCTATCTAGAGATCTAAACACTTTTTCTAATATAGTTCAGAATATGGGTAATAAAACATCCGTTTGGAGTTTTGATAATGTTTATAACCTTTTTAAAAAAATAATTAATATAAAAATGCGCTGTTTTTATGACATTCTTACACTTTGCGATATTAAAAAGAATTTAAGAAAAGCTATTCACTAAATCAAAATGTCCTTCCTTTAATTTTTTGCAAAGGTAATAAGATATATAATTTTAAAAAAATCAAATCTGTTGTTCAACATCTGTTGGAGGAGATAGATTTTCATTATATCCAATAAAATTGATATAAATTAATTAATATAAAAGGAATGTGATTAGATATTGGAATGAAATTTGGTAAACACATAGTTGCTGGTAATGTCTGTGCAAAAATTAAGTCTCCAACTTCAATACTTTAGAAATCAACTTTTTCACTTCGGTGTGCCCTTAAATGTAACGAGAGTGCTTTGTTTTGCTTGTCCTCTTAGAGCAGGCCTGTCAAACGTCACTCCGAGGGTGTGAAGAGAGGAGTCTACCCCTCCTTAACTGCAGTAGCACGCGCTAGTAGAACCGGTTTTCGCTTTGTTTTTCAAGTTTTCCGATTTGAAGGGAGGGAAAATAGGGGAACATTTTTCACACCTGGTCAGTGCTGTTTGACACGCCTGTCTTAGAGAGTTAGCCTTGGGCTTGGAAAAGCCGAAATGTGAAGGGAAGGTTACTAAATCTTAATATGTAAACTTATAGTTTGCTAACTGTTGATTCCTTTTGGCGTGCTTTGAACTAATTGAGATTTCTAAATCCTAAATTATAGTGTACGCTAAGAGATAATGGTTTGCTTCATCTCCTCATGTCCGGCCTCGCCGTGCTGCGGTTTTACCCTAATTCTGTAGGTCGCGACAATAACAGGATAAGAAAAGAAACAATTATAACAATACTCTAAAATAACACACACACAAAACAGATGTCTTGAATTAACGTTCACCTTTGCGATGCACGATGAACAAACTCTAGTTTGTACAGCTCGAAATGAATACAGAAACTGACGGTGTAGGGCTATAACACAGTTGATAAATATATAGTCAATTTTAAAATTAGACTGACATCGCAACTAAGGTGTTCACAGCAGTAAAGGGAACCAGATACTATCATGTAGTTTACTCCACGTGGGGAATATATTCTGACGTGTCTCGTTTGGTAAGTTTAGGTATGAATCGGTCCCTACTGGATGGAAGTGGGGTAGCAAGGAACTCTACCCCAGCCACTGAAGGATGTGACGCTAGAGTGAGTGGCCAGACACACTGAGTATTGAGGTACTCTTAGTTAGGATGTCAGTCTAATTTTAAAGTGGACTCTCCTTAAGCGTATCATTCACACTAGTTCACAACTTAAAATATTAAGACTGCTGCAATGAAAGCGAACTACACATATATTGATACGTGGTCCCGTTATAAAGCGAACGCATGGCATTTAATTTTAGAAATTCACACATCCTATATTTGTGCTGGAATTGTTTCCTAGTATTTGATCCTGTGAGGAAGTGACAAAATCACTCCGGTTACTTTTCTATCACTTTATTCTCTACTAAAATGTATCACAAATCCACAGTTTCCTTCTTCACTAATTGCATAAATAATTATTTGTACACATAGTGTATACCAGAGTGAGTGGAGAAATTCAGTGAAAGTAGCAGATAAGGTAAACACAGCTGACAATATAATTTGCGAAGCGTGCCCTGTTGAAAACTACTCTAGAGATCAACAAGATGCAGCGATTTTTCGCTGAACCTTCCACAAAGACTACAAACCGCTACGCGTCACTCACTTGTTTCCTCTTGACGATCCCATCCTGTATCGATCTGGTAAACTTTCACCCTGCATACCTACATTCCAACAGGTGGCAGCACCATCACCGACGCTATTCTACCGCAACAATGAGAGACACGCCGTTAATTATTGCATTCAATGAGCCGCAGCACCGTCCTGGGTGAACAGCTCGCGCCACAGATGTCTTCAATAATCAGTAATGCTTTATTGATATGTCTTTCCGATAGAAAATAATTTCAAAGCGTTGCAGCTGCAAGTTCATATTTACTGTTTAATGAAGATGCTCAATGTAACGATTGCACACTTTTACTTTCTCTGCTGAGGTAGGTGATGCAAATATGGCCACCTTACTTACTTAAAGAAAAGTATATAATGAAGCATATAGTATGTCTAATTGGCTATACATAAAACATGTGTAATGACTTACTTTAAACCCTGCTATTTTTTATTTCATTTTTAGAATGTTGAATTCTGAATTTAATATGCCCAATGAGGGTAATATGGCCAACTTAAATAAAAATGTTGTTGTTAGCTAATGCTGGATTTCTGACAATGAAGTCATTAATCCTCTTGCTCTCCAATATTTTTCACAATGATATTAAAGAGAGCAATAGCAGTAATAGTAACCGTTTTTTTAGAGAGCACCATATTTTTATGTTTTGGCGGTCACATCGCTCTCTCATAACCCCCAGAATGTCTGGAGGACCACACCTGTCGTTGGTTTACGGGTCTCACCAACCTGACCGGGAGAATTATCAAAATAAATTCACCGCCCATATCCTCTGATTACCAATCAGAGGACGTATTACATGCCATGACAGGTCAGCATGTTAGGGGTTAAGGTTTTATAGACAAATGGAGAGGTTGGAAAAATAAAGACTCCCTAGCCCTCAGGAACCCTAATAGCATCAGGGTCGGAAGAGAACAAGAGATGACCAAGGTAAGGTCAGATAGAAAAGTTACAGTGAGGAGCAAAACACCAGTAAGTGGAAGTAATGTTCTGCTCAGCTTGGGTACCTTGTGGTCGCTATTCACAGATCCCCTAGACGGAGACCCCTGAGGCCTGGCGTTACAGTATGAAATGCAGCATCAAGTACAGCATGCACGTCCTGCACTTCAAAGGTCGTGTTACTCCTGGTGACATATTCTTTCATGACTCCACACAATAAAAATGTATATTGTAGGGAAAATACGCGTTTATTTTATTTTGATCTGAAATTAAGTGTAATAGCATTGTTTTACATGGAATTATTGGATTAATACTGGCCCACTTAGACATTATTTTACATGAGTTACAAATAAATCATCATGCACATACAGAGTTCAAAAAAGTATTAAACTATCTTGTCCTTGTCCTCTTGTGAACGAAATTTTTCTTTTGAAGAATTTTGTTTAGTCTGGCCCTGTTTCATGTAACATGATGCTTTTACTTTCACAGGCTGAGAATTTCTCCATGCTCTTTTTTACAGTCGATTGACCATCTTGTCTGACTGCAGCACCTCTCGAAAAAATGATTTATTTATCAGTTAATTAGAATGCATTTGAAAGTAGCATTGGATGTCAGGATACACCATGAATAAACTATAGTATGTGGTGCATGAACAAAAATTACTAATTACATGCAAGGAAATAAATAAAAAGCTTACCAACACTGGGATTGTAACTACTCCTCAGTATGATGACAAAACTCAAATGTCTTTGTTCCATTGGTTGGGTTTTCAAATTATCCCGCAAGTGGCGCTGTCTAAGAAGACTGCATACCTCGTGATTTGACCTGCTGGTAGCATCTCTTGGAAAACTTAACAATTACCAGCAGGGGAGCAAATTCGCCATATTAGCTGCATTGGCCATGTTCGCATCAAGTACCTTTTCTAGGCAAGAAGTAATGGATGATATTAATAATGATGAGTATTTAGTACAAACTTCATTTTTTCAAGTAAATACCCTGCTTGAAATGAATAAAAGAGCATCTGCTTCATTTTGAGAACATTTTCAAGTATGGAAGCATATCACAACATACTCTGCTCACAAGACCATCTTATAACAGTATCTACTTCCTATTTAGTATGAATGAAAGATAGTATATTCTTAGTTTTGCAAGTTCATTCAATTCTCATATTGAGCATAGATAAAAACTCAGTTCTAAATATACGCTGATTTGTTTTATGTAATAGTAAATCTGAAGAGAAAGACAGAATTTATGGGGCACACAGTACTTGATACAGAAATTATATATTCAGAATATAAATCATTTAAAACGAATTTTAAAAAATAATAATCAGAATTATAATTTTCAATAAAAATGTATAGAGAAAAAGAACATAAGCTTCGCGAACTTAAAAGGTTGAGTAGACTAACGGTTTTGGACATGTGACTTTAGTTCATAGGATACAGCTATTTTTGAGCAGTGAAAGGGAACGCATCGCAATTCTTTTCTGGGATACATTTAAAACCAACGGACGCCGATTTATGTCACAGTGAAGTATACTTTTAGGTTTTTAAACAGGGACATAGTTCTATTTTGCTCGTAAATTGTTTTGTAATCTACATTGGTCGGCAATGTCTCAGTGCAAATAGTGAAAATATTGGAACCATTTATTAAAATACGTTATCGTTGTAATTAGCGTCATCCTTCCTAAACAAACCCCACGCAAACCCAGAAAGAGAAATCTCAGTGCTCTATCGGCGGCACGGGAGTGAATCCAAGGACTTTGAGGCATTATTAGGCGCCGTGAGCTATTGTTGCTTCAAACTATCTTATTAACGTGTGACCTACAAAACGCTAATTGGGCTTCAAAATTGGTCTGAACCATATGTTATTGGACACTCAAATAGGCTGTGTCTTCAATCACCACTCACATTTGTATTGGCGAGTAGGTATACAAATGCGAGTGGTGATTCGACACACTGGTTATTTGAGTCTCCAATAGACGATAACCTATGGATCAGAGACTAACAATAGACTCAGCTGCATGTTGCAAATGTGTATACCGAAGTGCAACACGACGTGGAGCTTAAAACAACCCGCTCTCCTAATGCGTTTCATCATTCTTTCCATGGCTGTGCGACTGGATATTGCTTAATACTTGTCAGTACTGGTGGACAAATATACCAAGACAGCCATGGGCATTGAAGTATTTTCATAATCTTCTATTATTTTATAAACACACAATCTAGAAACAACATGAATTATGAATTAAGCAATGGGATGATACCACTATTTCTGGATACTCGATAGCGATACTGGGTTTTAGACACTGATAGTCGACACTCACTAGGGCGCTGATGACCTAGAAGTTGAGCGCCCTTAAACCAAATCCAAATCCAAAATCGACACTCACTTAGCAAAAAGTTGTCAAGATGATAGCTTCTTCACTGAAATATATTCTTACTAGTAATTTTCTGTGTATAAACAGATGTGAGCAATTTTGTTTTTCAGCAGGCGACGACTTGACATCAGAGGGTAGCTTTTGCCATCCTCTGTCTGCTGCCAGATCAGGGCTATGCCCTCTACTGGCCGTGAAGTGTTTTGTCTAAGTACGGTAATTGCATTAGAATGGGTTGTAGAGTTTATTGTCCAGTGAATCGTTGAGGGGTTATTCTCCCCCAGTGGGAGGCGCCCTCAACTTTGGGAGTGTTTTTTTTTAATGTCCACAATAATTGTGTCAGGGCTTGGTGTGGTTTAGTCTATTCACTTAGAAGGAGTCTCGGTCGTTTGTATTTTTCACCAGCACCAGGGTCAAGTTCATGCTCGCCTAGGCCGCGTATCAGGGCATTGAAGTTGTTGGGAAGGTTGTGTAGAAGATGCGTGCATAAGAGTGGATGTATTCTTTTAAGGATGGGATGTTAAGGTCACTACGAATTACGTTATTTGCCATGAACAAGGTGAGTCTGTGGCTATTCTGAGGTAGAACTGGAGAACTTCAAGGCGGTCTATGTGTGTCTTGGCTTCTACTGCCCATATTTCGCAGGCATATGTGATGTCTGGACGTAGCCAATTTGGTTTTCGTCATATTGAGATATCGCTGTGTTATGTTCTGACGGGAAACAAGACTCCTGATTGCTTTTTCAATAGAGGTTCTGGAAACTTCACTCGGTGTATGAGTGTAACATGCTTCTTTGAATGTGTTATACTGTATGGCGAAAATATTTGTGTGCATATTTTACACACTGCTGTTTTTATTACTGCCTACTTCAAAACAGCTCCAAACAACACTAGTGTTTTACTCAATATCGCTGTTATATATTGTTAAAATAAAACATTTATGGAAATTACCTTCCATCTGTTAGTTTGTGTTTCATAAGTCAAACTCGGGTCACAATCGTACTTTATAGGCACGACTAATTTCCCTAAATATTTTATTCTACCAATATACAACAATGACATTGAATAAAACACGAGTGTTGTTTGGAACTATTTTGAAGTAGGCAGTAAATACCTTTATTTTTTGGCCCACGTTACATTTATCTCCGTGGTTCTCTGTTATCTCACGTATTAAGTTCTGATTTTTTCTCCTGGATTCACTGATTTTGGGTTACCGGAGCAGGTAAAGACAGAGATTCAGAGGTATGCACGAGCCAAGCGTGTACTCATTGAAATAAGTATATACTCAAAGAAACCTTTTTCTAATCAGGAGTAAGAACTACGAGAAAGTACTTGCCTTTTATTCATATAACCCATTGTACTCCACCAAAATTCGATATGGAGGTTTCATCGGAAAATACATGTTGTTAAGGCCCTGAATAAACAGTACCTTTAGAAGGTACCAACCAAGATGGCTCCGTGGTAATGTATGAGGTTTGCATTCGGGGAAGTCCTAGGTTCAAGGCCCACCAGAACGTTTCCTTCCCAAAATTTCTTTCCCATGAAGCTATTTTATCGTTGTGTCCTAGTTATTGGATCGCCATTTGAAGCTGAAGTCGTTGGTGACGTGACGTTGCCCTTCGATGTAGCTCGCCTCGGCTAGTTCTGCATAAGATCTCTTTATCTCGGGTTTGCGTAAGTGTAATGGACAACCCAAGAACAACTTTGTACATCATTTATTTTAAATATTTTCGGGAGATATGCCGATTCTATATGTGTATGTAGAGGAATCGCCCTCACATCCACGCAGCGCGACCTCCCGTACTGGTCTCTCGTTGAGTAGTGGCCGACGCTTTCTCTTACCCACGCTAAGAAGACCGTTCTCTTCCATTTGAATGTTATGACGTCATCCAAGAAAGCCTCGTATCCAAAATGCTATTTTCTTTTCCCGCAATTTAGAAATGTCCCTTTCTATTATAACATGTTCTTTTATGAATTTCGAATATATAATTACCTTTTTAGGATTAAACGATGTTTACTTTATATTTTATTAAATATATCGCGCGACTTTTAAGGTTGGTAGAACTGACTTTCGAACGTGTATTTAAACTATGTGGTATGACGTCATGACTCGTTAATTTCAAACCAATAATGCGTTTATCCTACAACTTTAACGACTATTATTTAATCATATCTTGTTCACCTTACAACACTTCCTACTCTATTATCTATTTATGTTATTACTCAACACTTATCGCAAATCTCATATCCGGCAATTAAATTAAAACGTGTCTTTTTCAAAAGCCCATTCGATCGGAAATCTAAATTTCGGTATCAAATGCCCCCATTTATATTATTTTATTATTTCATAATAAAATAATGTAAATGTCTTGCCCGAAAGAAAAATTAAAAATTACTCCTGTATTTTGAATAATCGGCAACACTCCCATTATATACAATTTTCAATTACACTTTTTTTTTTTTTTTTTTAAATTGGTTATTAACACATTTTCTCATTAATCTTTTTAACATGACAAACAATTGTACACTTGACTAAACATTAATCCTTAAATACGAATTACAATATGTTATGGTTTCTTCTGTGAAGCTTTTATATAAAGGTTAAATTTCAAGAGTCTTTCTTTATACTTCCTTCTTTCAGTTCATGTTTGCTCACTTCGCTCTCACTATCACTTGCACTGTGATTTTTCACTTTTGTTATCGTAACACATATCTGTACTATATCCTTTAAGCACTAAAATGTACATATATTTATATAAATCCATTGCACTCTTTAGACAAGTTCTTTCTTTGTCTTTCTGTGATAACTATCTATACATCTAAATATTTTAACAAATGTTTTACAAAGTAAATATTCTGTTTTCTCTCTATGCAGAGATGAACATTTTAACAATCTTTCTGAAGCTGTTATTGTGAGCTCTATACAATATATTTTTAAGCTCTTTGTAGTAGATAGCAATTCACATTCTGCATTTTTCATGAATATGTAAGTACCTGACCAATATATGGTTTTCAAGTAAGCTAACATTTAAATTTTATCTCAAAGCTGATTGGGCGCCAATAGACAAATGACACTTCCAATTTTTCTTTTTTTTTTTTTTTACATGAAGTCAAGGTTCCAAGGCACCACACGGTTTCTTGTATGGTCGAAGGAGTTGTTTATGCCATCTTCCCAGACATTTTTCATTTTTAACATCTTTTAATTCATAGGTATGATAACCAAATTTTGATATAATTTCTGCAGGACCTTTATATAACAATTCCATCCTTTTGTTCCTACCTCGCAATGCACTTGATAACTTATGGTCTTTAACTAGTACCCAATCGCCTATCTGAGGTTCCCATTTATGTTTTCTACTCTTTTTCTTTAATTTTCGCTTCTCTGCCTTTTTCTTGATTCGTTCAAAAGCAATTTTCGCTCTTTCTTCCTCACTTAACTGAATGTCATTAATTTTCAGTGTTTTTGGTACCCCGATCAATATTGTTTCTGGTTCAATTCCTAACATTAATTTTATTGGTGCAAACCCAGTAGTTACATTAATGGTGTGATTGATAATCTTTTCTATCAATGGACAATATTTCACCCAATCCTTGTGATTATGATGTGTAAGTACACGTAAATAAATTCCTATATCTCGGAGGACACGTTCTGTTGGATTCCCTGATGGAAAGTATGATGAACAATAATTTAGTTTTCTCGTGTCTAATGTCACCCTGATCTTTCCATTGGCCTTATTTATAATACATAGGGGATTCACAAATTCTGAATTCGAAATCTCAATAACCTCATCTTCTAACATTGACTTTATAACTGCATCTACCTCTTCTCTTATTGTACTAGGGATAGCTCTCGCTTTATGTGTAAAAGGTTTGATGGGTATCATCTCAAACGAATGAGTATAAATATTACATTTACCAGGTTTCTCAGAGAATACTTCTTTATTTCGGATTAATATTTCAAACAGTTTATCCCTCTGTTGTTCATTTAGTTGATCAGCCTGAGTTACCTTTTCCCTCAACAATTCTTCTAAGTCTTCACTACTCTCCCTATCATAGTACCTAGTTGCATCAGAAACCCTCAAATTGTCTATGAAATCATTTTTATCCCATTCTACATTTTCTTTATTATCGACTCTGTACTCTTTGACATTTACTTCAGTTAATTCCATAGCTCCTACTTTAACATATTCTACAAAGAATGTATCCCCTTGGATTTCTTCTTCCTCTTTTTCTCTTACAATAGTTTCTGAACTACTATCTTCCACAAAAGGCACTATAATGGTCTCATCTTCAACTTTCATTTCTAGAATCATGTTTTTAAAATTCACCACAGCTTCCCAGGCATAAAGACAATCACAACCTATTATAATATCTGTCACGAGTCTTCCTACAATCAGAAATAAAATTCTAAGTATTCTCCCATTTATTTCAATATTTATCATTGCTTGAAATTTTACTCTCTCTTTTCGTTTTCCCACAGCTAGCGAGCAATATATCCCATTAACTGGTAAAGACATTACTTTAAAGCCACTACTTTGTAAATTATCATAAAAATTTTGTGAGCATACTGTGCTATTTGATCCCGTATCTATAATTGCATTGTATTGTTTTCCATTTACTCCAATTTTGATTTTAGGTGGATCTCCTACTTTTTCGTTTTCGTCGTTTCTATTTTTCCATTCTCTTTTCCTTTGTATCATCATTTGCCTTCCAGGACTATTTATTTCCGAGTACTTATCACAATCATTACTAGGATACCCAGTTCTCACTGAAGGCGCGTTTGACCGGGTCTGGCGTTTCCCTGATTTTTAGGTATTGCTCCTGTACTATTTCCCAAATTGTTACTTCTGTTTTCCTGCATTAAATCGGGGTTACTTCCTACCATGTTTTTGACCGTGTTAATGGCCTCGACCATTTCCGCATTTTCGGGGGAATTTCGTCCATTTGAATACCTTTCTCCCTGTCTTGGTGACCTCGGTCTAAACTCATTATCTCCGTTTGTCCAATACCCATCATTTGAATTTCTACTATGTCCAAAATAACGTCCCCGTCTACCTCGATCAAATCTATTTGTATTCATATAATTTACCCTTATATTTCTTCCCCTTTGATTACCATTTCTATTTTGGTGACGCCCTTCCTGGTTATATCTACCTTGATTTTCCCACCGGAATGATTCCATCCTTGGTACTGGTCCTTTATATCTTTCCCTAATCTCACTTCTATTCTGATAATACTGTGCCCCTTGCCCGAAAGAATTGACAGTTTCTTTTCCTTCATATTTATTTCCAAATGAGTGTTTTGGCTTATTGACTTCTAAGGCTGATAATAATTCGATCATAGCTGCAATGCTATCGGGTCGGGCTATGATTAGGTAATGTTGAAGCGTTTCCGGAAAATGTGGAGTAACTATATTTATTAGATCTTTTTCATCCAAGGGAGGATCCAACATCTTCGATTTTCTCGCTATTCTCATAAAATAGTTGACCATCGATTCCTCCGATCTAGGATTAAATTTTCCATTGCTTAATTCAACTCTAATATTAGCCTGCCTACTAGCTCCCCAATATCTGGTTAAAAAGATGTTTCTAAAGGTCCTGTAATCATTATTGTTACCCATAGAAAGGCCTAGCCAATTAGCAGCATTACCCTTTAGGCATTTTCTTACTATCACCATCTTGTACTCCTCTGGTATACGTTTCACCGTGAAGTACTCTTGTAACCCTTCTAAAAAGGCTTTAGGATCATCTGAATCTTCATTTTCAAAAACTGGAGGTGTCATTTCATTTAAGACATGGTTAGGCCAATGTAAATTTGAATTGTCACCTGTCCCTGCACTATTTCTGAGATCAGAATGGGAATTACTGTTACCTCTATTTTGCATCGAAATGTCAGCTGATACATCTGGTATTGCCTCGTTTCTTGCAACTTCATTACTAAGATTGTTGTGATTACATGCATTTTCATTTAATTTCAAATTTTCTAAGGCCTCTTTTACCTGAGTAATTTCTGTTACTACCCCTTTTATTTGGTCTGTAACATCCTCCAAATTTCTAGCCTGCCTTTCACTTTCTACATCAGATCTTTCCATTCTAACTTTACACCCCTGTAGCTCTTCTCTAATTTCTTCCCTGTCTTTATCTAACCTTTGTACTACCTCTTCCCTTTGTTTGTCTAATCTATATGTTACTATTTCCCTTTCTTTATCTAATTTTTCACTCACTTGTTGACCTAATTTCTTTTCAGAATTCTTTACTTCTTGCCGTATTATCTCTAATTCTCCCTTAACCTGTTCTCTATTTTCTTTTACTTCACTACTAACTTTATTAATTTCCTCCCTAACTTCTTCCCTAAAGGTTTCGAAAGCTCTCTTCTGATTCTCCAATTGCATTCCCACTTCCTGTTGTCCCTTCTCTAATTTCTGTCCTAACTCTATACTAGTTTCATCTATCTTACTCATCTTTTCCATTATCTTTTGAAACATATTCTCTATTTCTGACATAATTGCTGGCCTTTCTGAATTAGTATTAAACATTTCTGAGCTACCTCTAGGTGTTTCTCTAACGTTCTGATCTTCTACTTCTTGGCATATTCTGCTACCAATTACATTCTGATTAAATTCTTCCATCCTACTTACACTTTTCTCAATTTCCGGACTTTCAAAACCTAAGAAGTCTGTATCACTGTCTTCCATTTCTAAGCTATTTACATGTGTTTTTCTACTCACCAAAATTTTCAATATTTTCACTATTTCACTTTAACTGCACTTAAACTTGTTCACTACACTTTTCACAGATGTTGACACGCTGGGCACCTTCTTGTCTGCTGGCTCGATGCTGATCTGGTAGTCTTGGGGGTTTGGTCCATTCTTTCGGCGCCACACGTTGGGAAGCCAATTTGAAGCTATTTTATCGTTGTGTCCTAGTTATTGGATCGCCATTTGAAGCTGAAGTCGTTGGTGACGTGACGTTGCCCTTCGATGTAGCTCGCCTCGGCTAGTTCTGCATAAGATCTCTTTATCTCGGGTTTGCGTAAGTGTAATGGACAACCCAAGAACAACTTTGTACATCATTTATTTTAAATATTTTCGGGAGATATGCCGATTCTATATGTGTATGTAGAGGAATCGCCCTCACATCCACGCAGCGCGACCTCCCGTACTGGTCTCTCGTTGAGTAGTGGCCGACGCTTTCTCTTACCCACGCTAAGAAGACCGTTCTCTTCCATTTGAATGTTATGACGTCATCCAAGAAAGCCTCGTATCCAAAATGCTATTTTCTTTTCCCGCAATTTAGAAATGTCCCTTTCTATTATAACATGTTCTTTTATGAATTTCGAATATATAATTACCTTTTTAGGATTAAACGATGTTTACTTTATATTTTATTAAATATATCGCGCGACTTTTAAGGTTGGTAGAACTGACTTTCGAACGTGTATTTAAACTATGTGGTATGACGTCATGACTCGTTAATTTCAAACCAATAATGCGTTTATCCTACAACTTTAACGACTATTATTTAATCATATCTTGTTCACCTTACAACACTTCCTACTCTATTATCTATTTATGTTATTACTCAACACTTATCGCAAATCTCATATCCGGCAATTAAATTAAAACGTGTCTTTTTCAAAAGCCCATTCGATCGGAAATCTAAATTTCGGTATCACCCAAATATCAATTTGTTTCATGTCATCATTGCCATTAGCTGTGGCGCCGTACGTGGCAAGAAAGGGCGTTAATACTACTAAACGAAACGGTCTGTATGTGTACGTGCGCTGGTAATATAGCTTCAGCATTTCCCGAAGATGCGACACAAGATTTTCAAGAAAATACCTCCACCTAGAATTACCCTTTACGTAGAACATTTTACAAAATATACATTCTCAAAAATGACTCTAAGGATTTTGATTAAAATGTCTTATATTTAAAATATTTACACGACAAATGCAAGGTATATCCTGAAATACCTGAGAATAACCTGTGAACACCTCTTCAACCTGAAGGGATATTGTATAATTTTTATATAACTGGTAAACCACAAGAGATAGACAAAAACGTCGATACAGAAAACATGTAAATCCCTCTGAAACGCAGTATTAATTCAAACACCTCTTTTTGTGCCATCGCCATTTCCAACATATTCGTGGTAGGAATTTTTTAATAGTTTGTCATTTTTACTTTCTCTGCCCTTAGTTACAGCAAGGTAAAGGTTTGGAGGAATGGGAGGGGCTTCCCAAGTGCAGTAATAATTTATTAAATGTCACACCCCGAAATTTAATAATTTTTGTCATTACTTCCGGTATGAGCCGCGTCATGTTGCCTTTTTTTAGAAA
The DNA here is from genome assembly GCA_030765045.1 of Tenodera sinensis. NCBI lineage: Eukaryota > Metazoa > Arthropoda > Insecta > Mantodea > Mantidae > Tenodera > Tenodera sinensis. The sequence goes on along the minus strand of CM060962.1, from coordinate 290,561,458 downwards.
TTAAAAATATGCTGACGTTTCGCCGCAAAACTATGCCCGGCTTCTTCAATGGACGACTACAAAAAATCCATCCAATTTGTCACTGCCTACTCTGACTGGCCTCGTTGTCCCGTCCCACTCGTAATCCTATTGGTTCCTGCTCCTCCAATAAGAAATTGACCTGCTAATAGGGTCTTCTATATCGTGTTGAGTGGTTTGCCTGTGTCACGGTTCAGACTGCTCTTTTCTTTAAATATTGCTATGCTTTCTCTCACTATTTGATGAGGGAACTTGTCACAGATTGCTAAAATGTCAAAGTCAATATGGTGGCCGGTGTTTTCTGCATGTTCCGCGGTGGCAGATTTTTCTGGTTGAGAGAGTTTCATGTATCTTATATATTCCTTTTGCAGTCGCCCATTGAAGAAGCCGAACACAGTTTTGCGGCGAATCGTCGGCATAATTTTTAATTTGTTAAAAAAGCCAACAAGACGCGACCCATACCGAAAGAAGTAATGGACAAAGGCCGTGGTAGTCTCCGTAATCAGTCTATGTCATGTTTGATTTGTTATTTTATATATGTATGTGTGATTGGCTTTCATGCATTTATGTATTCATTTGTATATGTTTCTAGTAACAATTTAATGTTACAGAAACGTAACATTTGTGTAAGGTAATACAGCTCTCCCCCCCCCCTCTGTCTCTCAAATTATAAGTATTTGAGATGCCACGGATTACATAACTACTTCAGATTACGTGTAGTTACTTCCAAATGTAAAACAACGTATAAGCGCATATCGCTTGGAGACGAAGATTAACAAGTACAGAATATTTCCTGAGCAGACGAACCGTTTGGAATTTTGACTTGTTGAAAACAGAATACCAAATAGGGCGTCAAATATACAGAGAGAGTTTTTTACCCCAACACTGTGTTATCACAACTTTTTGTTTCTTAAAACTGTATAAGAGGTGCTTAAAAGCACGGCGTTTTATTATTTGGCATTCTGTGATTATATAAGGAAGAAATTGCAGAAAATACATCCTTGTATAGGAAGATCAGACATATTGGGTTATCATTATAACATTCGCTAATTAAGTTCTCTGCACCTACACATACTCAGTTAAGCTAGAATAAAAATAAGGACCCGATGGCTAGCCGAGCGGCGAGATCTCGACCGACACACATGTAATGGGTACTTTGGGGTCGAGAAATTTTCTTGAAAACCTTAGTGTTGCAAACTTGAAAGATGCTGAATCTAAATACCAGTTTGATATTTAACCGACTTTTCGTTTTTAAGTTATCTATCTTTCATAGACACGCACACACTCAGACTTTGTAAAAATGATTTTTGTGGATTCAGGGGACCTCAAAATGTGGCGCAATTTCGCTATGGAATTGTCTCTACCAACTACGCACGTGGCAGAGATGTAAACAGAGCAACTTTGCCCGTATTTGTGAAAATGTTAGTATCTTTAGCGAGACAGCAAGTTTATTAAAAAGGAGAGGATTTGATTTTTCCAGAAGAGAAAGTGTTTTCTAAAGGGATCACGATTCGACAGACCGCACCAGTGTGTTAACGAGTTGCTGGTCCTCTAGAAGTTGCTCACTTGTGTGATGTGGTTTCGTGGCCAGCTCAGCGCATTAAGTATTCAGCATACTTGATGAGAGAGACTTCAAAACGCCTCTCTGCCTGCCTTTCTAAATTAGCGGTTCACCAAAGTCGAACTTTCCAACTTGACCTTCATAAACTTAACCCACCTTCCTGGGGCACTCAAGCGATTTCCCCCAAAATCTGGTTATTACACGGCTTTGTATGAACTAAGCAGTTACCATGGAAACTGTTAATCGCATTTCGGATTAGTGCTACATGAACATTCTTCTCTGCAAACGATGATCTGCTTGTCTTCAAATTTCTATATCTGATAGGTATTCTAAATAGGTACAATACATCTCAATCATTTCACCCTAATACCATTCTGTGATGAAAGACAAACACTTTAGCAAAAAGAGAACAAAATCCTATGCATTATAAAGAATACTAAAGCGTTGCACTCATATACCTTTCCCTACTCACTCTTGTACAAAAAGCGAAATTAGTAAAACGCAAGGATGTCATAGTCACTTAACGAGGCCTTCGTAGCTTCCCCTTCTTCCCCTCTCTTTACGGCTCTCCAATGACACAGTAGGACACAGTTGTAACCAATGACACGTCGGCATGAAGGGAAAGTATTGATTATTTCTGATGGCTCATTAAATCGTTACTCATTAAGCTACAACCGTTGCTTGTTTCACACCAGAAGCTACACGTTGCCAGACTAATGTCTACGGCAAGCTGGTAACACAGCTCGACAAATTTCACAAACTGTGCAAATTCACAAAGTGTAATTAAATTTTAATGGCATCCAAGATGGGTGGTTTATTGCATACGTATTAGAAGAAAATCTTTCATTCGAAAGCAGAAACAACATTATAATATAATGTAATAGACAAACATGTTTGAAGATATTTCGATACGAGTTTTAATGCAAGTATAAATATAGGAAGAATGTGTAGGATTAAACGTTTTTATATTTTTCAATGTAATATTGCATTTTGTTTCCTGAAAAGCTTTACACAATGACTCCAATGACAAAGTTAAAGCTTTTGTTATAACACAGAATCGTTTAACACAATAAACGTTGCTTATTTCAAGCAACATTGGCAACATTTTCCATAATAGGCATTAAGAATTTGGAGAGCTATACAAACAAAACTAAAACGTGGTTTTCTACGATGCCGTGTGTATCTACCCCCCCCCCCCCCCCCCCGCTGCTCTCCTGGCCCTCATTACAGCACCACCACTCTAACTCCCTATTGCAACTGTCAACAGTTCATTGGTCAATAGTTATGCCTCCCTCTTTTAGAGACTCCTTAGATGATAAGAAACTCAGAGATGCTCCAGAACGGTGCATTTTACCAAATTCGCTTTCTGCTAGTTGGGATAGACCTGTATAGAAATGCTTTTATTTCATGTTTCCTTGTAGATATAATGGGGATAACAGAATACAGTAGGGTTAAGTCGTAGAAACTGGTCACTATGTGATAGTTTTAGAATTCCGTTCTTTGCATGGAAGAATTGGACTACAACTAATTAGTTTATCCTCTGGCACAGTATCAAGTAATTTCATACATTTGAAATAAGTATTTGATAATTTTATTTTTGTTTAAGAGAGTTGTCACATGTCCAGGCATGTTTGTTATGTTCGCATTGTGAGCCTTGTAAAACTTTGGCCACTCAAAATCTTTAATAATAACAAAGAAATAATAATAATAATTAATAATTAATAATAATAATAATAATAATAATAATAATAATAACAACAACAACAACAAAAATTGTATAGAGCATCACGAATCCGCTTTTGCCCACCTGTGCTCTACACGTAAGATTTTTTGAAAATGTTTATTTCATCAAAATAGCTGTAACAATTTTCATTAAAATACCAGATATATTTAAGGTATTTTCACAACAATGAGATGCGTATCTTAAATTTTTTGGGAATAGCCTTTGAAGTCCTCAACTGTGAATGACTTTTAGGTGACTGATAGGTAAACCATAAGAGGTAAAACAAAATATTACTACAAAAAAGTAGATCTCGTTAAAGCATGCAATTTAAGTCAAATATATATTCCCATTTTTAGTGCTAACCACTAGTCACACGTTCCTCTTTTTTATTTGTTCATGAACGCTATTTAACTGCTATAGGTAGTTCTTAGCGTTCCACTCTAATTTTATGTTGGTGGTGTAAGTCCAATTAACGTTGCTTAGAACCCTCTTTATCAGGTTTGAGATTCTTTTACCGGCCATAAATTTAAGCTACGGGACCACCGGCTTAACTCCCTTTTCGATGGAAACCAGCTAAGACTTTTTCGCCCGAAAAAATCCATCGCCCTCCAAAGGGTTTAAACTCGTGCTCTCGGGAATCGCAAGCTAGCATATTACCCCTAGGCCACGGAACACCACTTGGTTCCTTGTTATTCATTTCCAAATAGTTAATATTTTCTCAAACGGGACGTCGTCATTCTTGTTTTTCTCCTGTTCATGCAAAGTGAACGGAATTTCAAGACCATCGCTTATGCCTACTGTATTTCCCTGTTCCCATTGTGCCATTGTACTACTTTAGTCCGGTGGTAGTGCTGCTGTTTACCAAATGGGGGAACCGGGGTCGATTCCCTGTACCTGCGTGGGGATTTTCTCCCGCTTCGAAGACATGGTTCGACTGCACTCAGCCTCGTTAAGTCCCTGAAGAGCCAATTGCGAGGCTGCTTGATTGAGAAGTAGCGACACCTGGTCCCACCTCCAATTCTGCACCCCACTCCTACGCCTGTGGTAGTGGGAAATCCAGCGGTCAGCCGGCAGCCCTTGGCCCGCACAGGGCTGTTACGCCGCGGGGTTAGTTTTGGATACAACAGTTTGTTCAAGAAAGGGTTGAGAAGCTTATGTGAATACAACATAAGATTTTTTTTATGTTTTTATTGCCTGTCTATCTTGATTGTTCCAAATGACTAAATATCCAGACTCTAGTTATGACCATCACTGAAGAATAAAATCGGTGTCGTGTCTCAGATTAATTTCATTTATTTCTTAGATATTTGCATCTGGAAAAAATCCCCACCAGGCACATCCTCTTCACCTATTAAACCAATCTTATGGAATATTTAAATTAGTGTAATGTTGTACTTACCTTCACAGAAGAGCAAGAAAATCACCAGTATCTTCATGGTCCTGAAACAAAAATTAAACAGCTATTAGCAACATTTTATTTGGAAGTGAGATCATTCTGCTGGGTTATATATGTTTATCCAGGATAAGCTGACTTAAACGTAAAGGTATGGACGAAGGGGGGGGGGGACCTCCGTAACCTGGGCACAAAACTGCAGCCGTTTGTGCTTCTATGGTGATTCTGGTGAGGAAACAGCGACCAGGCCCAGATGACGACCTACATGGGCAGAGATTCCAGTTCAAAAGCATTCGATGCTACCCATACCCAACCACAGGTCCCTAAACCCCGGGAGTCTGTCCAAGGGGCAACCCACCCACTCCCCCCCCCCCCCCCCCCGAGAGCACCCAGAAGTGGCTCCTACTTCCTCAGCATTCATCTAACGACCCGGGGTAACCATAGAAAACCATTACCACAGAGAACGGTCACCCGGAATCGAATTAGAGACCTTCAGAATTCTCCCTCACACGGAGCTGTCTCGCAAGTTCATTACTTAACTTGTTCGACGTTACACGTGTGACTTCTACAATTCCCATTAAGGGGAAAATAAATGACGAAAATAGTCAAAAATACATTTTTAATTCCATGCAGCCTTATTAACAGGAATTTACTCTTTAAAATGCTGTTGCCTCTATCATTTGTATAGTGTCAGAGAAAAATGTGCACAAAATAAAATAAAGGTAACCGTTACTGAAGTAATGCGTATAGATTTTCAAGAATATCCCCTACTGCAATAAACCGTTTACTACCTGGTAAAGCGATGAGACGTATTGACGTTGGTGTTGAGCGCTGCGGTCGCTTCTTATCTTGTTTATTAGAACAGGGAAATAATAATGACTTAGCGTATAGTCAGTGATAAAACACAAATAGATCATCTCTCGCGCCTGCCGATGTATGAGACGTTAGTATCCTGTAGATATGATTGCATCTTAACAGGGTGTACATCCTCTGTCTCACGTTGTTTGTGCGATAAGCTCACGTAAACAACTGGACATTTCACATTTTTTCCGATACGCTTCATGGCTTTGCTAAGTAGTACATGGATTTCTTTTTTCAAAATGTGATTGTTCAGGAATTATTATAACGATTTTCATTAAAGTACAGTATTTTAAAAATATTTTCATGGCAAATAAAATTTACCCAAGTATATCTGGAATTATGTACGAAGGTCTTCAGTCCGAATGACTTTTGCGTAACTGAACCGTAAGAAATAGACAAAATATTACTACACAAAAATGTAGATCCGGTTATAGTACCCAATTTAAGTGAAATAATTTTTTATGGAATTAACCATTTCTGAGATATTCCTTGTTATTGGTTTGTATTTTCAAATACAACGGGAAGTCCTAGTATTCGATTTATTTTCTTCTGTTCATACAAGTAGAATGGAATTTCAAAGTTACTGTATTTCCATATTCCCTTTGCACTAAAAAGTAAATATATAATGAAACCATTTCTACAAATGGCTATTTATATTATTTACATTATTGCATCGATTTATATTTTTAAGCTGAACAACCAGACATGAATAATCGATCACTATGAGGGTTAATGTCGACCTTTCTACCGGAACCACCATGTTCAACAGGTGTTAATAATTAATTTTGCTTTCCTGTAAGTACTATTTCTATTATTCATTATCCTCAAAAATATGTAATACACGTTAAGTGCACTGGAGAATCTGGGAAGTACTGTTAATTCTTCCTTTCTTCAGTGATGCACTTGTATCGCAGTTTACTATTGGCATCTAGGAGCTTAAATCTATAGAATTAGAATAAAATTTACTCAAAGACTTTGATAATGACTTGCCTGTAAACTTATTACAGTAGGTGTCTAATGCAATTAAGTAAATATAACCTTAATACAAATCGTAGCGTTATAAGTAGTAACGATTCTGTTTTGTTTCACTTTTTGCTAATGATTACTCCTAGTGTATTTACGTAAATTGTGTTCAGCCCTGTAGCGTGAAACTCCAGGTGTTAACTGTTGGGCCAGAAAGTGAGGTCAGTCGACCTACCCAACCAATAAAGAAAACACAATATTTACCCTGTACTGTAGCGCCGTTAATAACCCCGGCTGATGTTTAAATCCCTCTATTGTTTCGAAAGGTACACACCGTCACAGTGCGATTAGAACGGTTATTTATCGCTGTGCACGAATGATAAACAGATCTTCTGGGGTAGCCTTTTGTCCTCGGCGTTAGCAAATTCTATAGTGAGATTGCCTAAGGATGGGATTAATTTCTATCGCTGACTCTGTGGCTTCAAAACCATTGATATAAGCGTTATATGTGCTAGGAAGAAACCAGAAAGGTGACCTATATAACAATTGAGGGTTCATATGTTTTAGTATAAGGGGTGGTCTAAGGTGCAGGGATAAGAAATACGGTTTTCGACCTGCTTCTGTCTGTTTAGACAAACGCATGAGATCTTGTCATGACAAGAGGGTAAACATTATGACTTATCTTCTCCAACCCCTGCCTTCATATTGAGCAGTGTGGTCCGTACGTACATTGCTCGTATGCTTACAGGACCTCAAACCTTCCTAGATGCATACTTCGAATAAAACAATTCTTCCTTATCCCCATATTTTTATGCATTTCCGATATTTTTATATATATTTGACATTGTTGAATGTTTTAACTTCAATAGAAATGTCTCAAACTTTTTCAGATTTTTTAAAATCTACAATATTTCGACTCTTTATTAGATTGCATCAATTTTAACAGGATTTCTTTGCGGTCACTTTCTTTTATTAACGTCCTCCAACGTAGTGTCATATCGGACGATGAATGAAATGGATGAAATGATGCTCCAATAAGTCCGAAGTCCATAGAGCTTTAAGTTACCCGGCATTCATCTTCTCAGGATAACGGAAACCTCAGAAGAAACCTTATAGGGATAACTCACCCTAAGCGAGATTTGAACTCGGGATCTCTAGAACGTGAGGCAAACATGCGACCACCACGCAACAAAGGCGGGCTTTAGGGTCACAGAGATCAATGGTAGATGATCTTCTATGGAGGGGCCCCCGCAATAAGGGCAGAGCATTGCCCGTGGGTCATGTGGCCCTTTGTACTTCTGTCACCCCTAGGAGGAAGGGATGAAGGAGAGGCCTGAAGGGCGACCAGATGCATGTGATGATGTAGCTAAATATGGAGAGGTTCCCGTTTCCATTTCGAGCGCATCCTACGTCGTTCACGGCCCCCCCCCACAAGCCCCTGACCTACGAGGGGCCCCCGAAGGGGCGCCTATTCGAGAGCACCCATAGGAAGATGTAACCCGAGTCGCGTAAAGAAGAAGCCTCTATAAAGCCCCTTTCTTGACACCAATAATAATTAATTGAAATATACTGTTGTTAACTCATTTTTAGTGTTATCTGTAGAACAAAGAATTGATAATTTCATAAAGTTCAAGTCCAGCATTTGATTCTTTTGTTCGGTTGTCTCTTATAGCAGAAGAAAATGGATTCTTGAGTGAGAGTGAACAGAATATACACTACATCTATGAGCTTACAGATGGGAATGCATCACAACCACGTGAGCTTTATGCAAAAAGTACCTTGTTCACGAACATTCTCACTAATTCATTAACACTTGAGAATAGTGGCTCATTGGAGAGGGATGTTTCGGATATTGCGAGACCAAGAGAGGTATGGAGTATTGACCGTGAAAAACGAGTTCTTCCTGATGGGGATTCTAGCTATCAGATAGCACAAGACGCATTGCAATAAGCCTGTAAGGGAAGGAGTTAGTCACATTACTATCTGGAGAATTTTGTATAAAAATCACCTACTCGTATCATCTTCAGGGGGAGCATGGATTAAACTTGTCGTGCTTAGAGTGAAGAACAAGTTTCTGGAATCGCATTTTACAGAATTGTTATGTGTTGATAAAATTCTTAGCATGCACCTTGTTTATTCGCGAAGGTATCTTCAATCTTTACAAAAGTCATAACTAGGCCTGTGAAAACCTTCATGAAGCACAGGCATCGACACGTTTGAGTTGGAATCATTCATGATTACTTTATTGGACCCGATTTATTTCCCCCGCACGTGAACGCAGAGACATAATTACATTTTCTCAGAAATGAGATGATGTGCCTCTGCACGTTATTCAATGAATTTGATTTTTACATGACGGTGCACCGTCACACTTCAGTCGGCTGGTACGTAATTTCTTGAATGATAAATTTCCGCATGTATGAATTGGTCGAGAGTAATTCCTTGTGTAGCCGGCTCGATCTGCTGATTTGATTCAAGTGGATTCCCTCGTCTGGGGACACATTAAGTCTGTGGTTTATGCGACTCTTGTACCGGATATTGACAGTCCAAGAGAGCGTATTCACACTGGATCTCACCGAACAAAAAACTACTTCAGAAATTTGCAACAGTGTACACGATAGCATGGAACGGAGACTTAGAACGTGCTTCGAAGTAGGAAAAAGCCACTTTGAGCAAATCTTGTAACCTTCAATTTTGTCCTGTAACTCAGCAATAGATGAGTTTTAGACTCATGCTCTTATGAACCTTTTCTAGTACTTTAATACAGGAAGAAATACTTGACACCAGTAAAGGAACATCGTGAATTATCGGAGCAAGTAGTGGAAGTGTCTGAGTAATGGGTGTTAATGTATTATTCAAAATTCCTGTATACATTTTATACCATGAATTTAATATGCTTATACGAAAGAGCAGTTTCAAGGTAAAAGTGTGCAAAGTTCCTGATTGGAGACCGAGCCAGATGGCTCCACGGTAACGTGTGAGACTCACATTCGAGAGGTCGTGGATTCGATTCCCGTGACCGACCTACCCGACCCATGGCTTTTTCGGGGATTTTTCCGGGTCGAAAGGCGAATGCTGGGTAAGTTACTTTCATCTCTCGAATTTCCTACCCCTCCATTTCATTTATCCTTTCATCCGTTTGATCTATTTCAAGGTAGAAAGTGTCGGCGGGCGCTCTGGTGCAGCATGATGGGGCGAAATGCTCTGAGTGACTCCGTTCCCAGTCACGGCAGCCGGGATCCGGATCGTGTCCACACCAGGCCCTTGAGCCACGGAGGGGCCCCTGCAGGCGGCGCTCTGGTGCTGCATGATGGGGTGAAATGCTCTGAGTGACTCCGTGCCCTGTCACGGCAGCCGGGCTCCGGATCGTGTCCACACCGAGACCCTTGAGACACGGAGAGGCCCCTACAGGCGGCGTTCTGGTGCAGCATGATGGGGTGAAATGCTCTGAGTGACTCCGTTCCCTGTCACGGCAGCCGGGCTCCGGATCGTGTCCACACCAGGCCCTTGAGACACGGAGAGGCCCCTACAGGCGGCGCTCTGGTGCAGCATGATGGGGCGAAATGCTCTGAGTGACCCCGTTCCCTGTCACGGCAGCCGGGCTCCGGATCGTGTCCCCACCGAGGCGCTTGAGCCACGGAGAGGCCCCTGCAGGCGGCGTTCTGGTGCAGCATGATGGGGCGAAATGCTCTGAGTGACCCCGTTCCCTGTCACGGCAGCCGGGCTCCGGATCGTGTCCCCACCGAGGCCCTTGAGCCACGGAGAGGCCCCTGCAGGCGGCGTTCTGGTGCAGCATGATGGGGCGAAATGCTCTGAGTGACCCCGTTCCCTGTCACGGCAGCCGGGCTCCGGATCGTGTCCCCACCGAGGCGCTTGAGCCACGGAGAGGCCCCTGCAGGCGGCGTTCTGGTGCAGCATGATGGGGCGAAATGCTCTGAGTGACTCCGTCCCCTGTCACGGCAGCCGGGCTCCGGATCGTGTCCCCACCAAGGCCCTTGAGCCACGGAGAGGCCCCTGCAGGCGGCGTTCTGGTGCAGCATGATGGGGCGAAATGCTCTGAGTGACCCCGTTCCCTGTCACGGCAGCCGGTCTCCGGATCGTGTCCACACCGAGGCCCTTGAGCCACGGAGAGGCCCCTGCAGGCGGCGTTCTGGTGCAGCATGATGGGGCGAAATGCTCTGAGTGACTCCGTGCCCTGTCACGGCAGCCGGGCTCCGGATTGTGTCCATACCAGGCCCTTGAGACACGGAGAGGCCCCTGCAGGCGGCGTTCTGGTGCAGCATGATGGGGCGAAATGCTCTGAGTGACTCCGTTCCCATTCACGGCAGCCGGGATCCGGATCGTGTCCACACCAGGCCCTTGAGCTACGGAGAGGCCCCTGCAGGCGGCGTTCTGGTGCAGCATGATGGGGCGAAATGCTCTGAGTGACTCCGTTCCCATTCACGGCAGCCGGGATCCGGATCGTGTCCACACCAGGCCCTTGAGCCATGGAGAGGCCCCTGCAGGCGGCGTTCTGGTGCAGCATGATGGGGCGAAATGCTCTGAGTGACTCCGTTCCCATTCACGGCAGCCGGGATCCGGATCGTGTCCACACCAGGCCCTTGAGCCACGGAGAGGCCCCTGCAGGCGGCGTTCTGGTGCAGCATGATGGGGTGAAATGCTCTGAGTGACCCCGTTCCCTGTCACGGCAGCCGGTCTCCGGATCGTGTCCACACCAGGCGCTTGAGCCACGGAGAGGCTCCTGCAGGCGGCGCTCTGGTGCTGCATGATGGGGCGAAATGCTCTGAGTGACTCCTCCCCCTGTCACAGCAGCCGGTCTCCGGATCGTATCCACGCCGAGGCCGTTGAGCCACGGAGAGGCCCCTGCAGGCGGCGCTCTGGTGCTGCATGATGGGGTGAAATGCTCTGAGTGACTCCTCCCCCTGTCACGGCAGCCGGGATCCGGATCGTGTCCACACCGAGGCCCTTGAGCCACGGAGAGGCCCCTGCAGGCGGCGCTGTGCACGAACCAGTGGGGCCGCTGTACTGGCTGGTGTCAGGGAGTTTCTAACTAGAAAAATCTGATGTGTTGCAGTCACATGACTTTCCCTACTCTCGTACTAACCATTCTTATAAACTCTTATTCCTATATCTTCCTCGTGTTAGTTAAGATAAACATTTGTACAAATTATCATATTGCTTATTTCCTTGTAGGTACAAGGGGAATATTAGAATACAGTAGGCTTTGAGCGATAGTCAAATCTTTCAAAGCTTCGACATCCCGTTCTCTTTACAGGCTTAACATATAAAAAAATGAACAACGATGTTCCATTTTACGAAAGTTTTAAGTTTTCCGTAAGTCACACAAATAACAAGGAATATCTCCGAAATGGTTCACCCTATAAAAAATTTTATCCAGATATAAATTGTGTATTTTAGCAAGATCTACATTTTTTTGTAGAGTATGATTTGGAGTATCTCTAACGGTTTAACAGTTATGCAACAGTCGTCCAGAGTAAATACGACTACAGGGGCTATAGCCAGAAAATTCAAAATATACATTTCATTTGTTATAAAAATATATCAAACATATGACATTTTAATGAAAATCGTTAGAGATATTTTCAAGAAAATCAACATTTTCGAAAAAGTTTCCATATAAAGGGTAGTTTAGGGTGGGGCTATTTTGTTCAAAATCTTCGTGTCGCATCCTTGAAAGACATTTAACTTAAATACCAAATTTGGTTTTTAACCGAGTTTTCGTTTTTGGGTCATACTGTTCACAGACTGACACACACACACCCTTTTTCTAAAAATGTTTTTTTTTTTTTTTTTTTTTTTTTTTTTTGATTCAAGGGGTCTCAAAACATATTTCCGGTGAAATCTCGACATAGAATTTTTGGGTGGAATACAATACTTCACCTACTTACCAGTAGAGAAAGTAAAACTGTAGGGGCCCTGCCCTCTGTTGTACCTGCTCTGCTGTGGCCTGGCCACCCTCTGTCTCCTCTCGCCTTATCCCTCCCTCCCGGGGCATAGGCACAAAAGATGTCTGAGGTCGAAGTGCCGTAGTCCCTCTCCACGTCTCTCATCCCTTCTCCCCCTTCTCCTCATTGGAGGCACGCCTTATCAACAAGTTGTTTATTTCTGAAACAAAGTCTTTCCAGTAAATGGGCCTGCGAATGACAAAATTAGTGAATTCGTATGTGATAATGGCTGGTTGAGTGACTTTTACACACCAGATCATTTGTTAAAACCTTTTCATTTAGAGAGCAGGCTGGAGGCCTGTTTTGCTTCTTCATTCAATGCTGAAGTGGTGTGTTTGTATGAATACTTTATTTATACACGTCGAATGAATCCAGCTTTGCTGGCTGGCTGTAAATAAACCAGTGAACTAGGTACCGTGTTTCTCTTCTTGTTTTTCTGCATTATAGATAGTAAGTTATTTGTCCCTCCCTCCCTCACAAAAAAGCACAAGGCTAAAATGTCATGTTTACTTCTGTGAGGAGGGTGAATGTCAACATGGCGTAATGGCCATGGCAGTTCAGCCAACTGCAATGATGAAATTATTCAGGGGTTATAGCGTGAACATTAACTTTCGCTGCCAACTGCTGTAGGTACAGCCATTGTCACCAAAGGTGGATCGACATAAACAAAATAAAAGATCGGCATAGCGTTCCTAATATCAGGATTCGAATAATGAACAGTTTGATTGAGATGTGTTACATTGATGCTTGTGCGTCATTCAGAAGTGTAGGAGGTTTTGGAGTTGAGTTCACCATTAGCTGCACGACAAGTTTAAAACAATGCAGAATAAGTTACAAATCTACATCCTTCGACAATCTCTGCAGGATTAGCGGACTTGCAGAAATGTATTGTAAGAAATGAAAACACCAGTTAATGCTAAACACACTTTATTTATCACATAGCGTTTAGCGTAGCACACACGTTGCATCGAATCACGACTGAACTGCATAGTAACAACTGAACTGAAGTTTACTCTCAACTCAACTGTCAGTTATGGAGTGTCTACTATCCTCAATGGAACTGTCTAATCAACTCGACTCGACTCGTTAACTGTCTGCTGAACTATGGTACCGCGCGCTACTCACAAATATGCTCCTAATATAGGCTCCGAATATTTGGGAAAAAAGGAACATACTCGAAACGGACAAAACGAATCCTCTGGTGTGGCGATCTGAGGGAGACCGGCCCACAGCTTCACCTACACCCAAGTAGCCCGGCGGGTATCCGCTAACCCGTAGGCACCTTCGCAACGCGGTCACAGTATGTTTTATAAAAGTATAACGTTTTAGGAACCTCAACCATTCAAAATTAAATATAATAAATGTAATAAAACAGTCTTCTTTAATACTTGTAATACTTCTCGTACTAACATATGCAAACACGTAACATATTCCTCAGTTATACATAATTTTGTTATAAAGATATGTCAAAAATAAGGACTTACTCTAAACTGTTTTTTATGCATTTAATATGTTTAACCCATATAATAAAGTTGAAATTAAATTGCACAAAATGAAATATTTAGTGTTCTGTGCCACTTCATCACTTCGGAATTTTCTCATTCGTTTATATATATATTGTAAGCATAATAGTTACTACTTTCTCTACTACGTATAGTAAGTAGAGGAAGTATTACATTCCACTCAAAAATTCGATGTCGAGAATTCACCGGAAAATGTTTTGAGGCCCCCTGAATCCCCGCCAAAAAAAGCATTTTAGAAAAAGGTCCGCGCGCACACGCGCGCGTTTGTGTGTGTGTGTGTGTGTGTGTGTGTGTGTGTGTGTGTGTGTGTGTGTGTGAACAGCATAACTCAAAGTAACTGAAAACTCAAAAATCGAAAAGTCGATTAAAAATCAAAGTTGGTATTACAGTTTAATGTCTTTCAAGGACGCGACACGAAGATTTTGAAGAAAATTCTTCCACCCTAAACTACCCTTTACATGGAAAATTTTTCGAAAATTCTGATTTTCTCGAAAATGGCTGTAATGATTTTGATTAAAGTGCCACATATTTACATATTTTTATGTCAAATGAAATGTATATTTTGAATTTTGTGATTATAGCCTATGTAGTCCTGTTTATTCTTGATGACTTTTAAATAACTCGCAAACCGTAAGACATGGACCAAATCTAACTAAGCAAAAAATGTAGATGTTGTTGAAGTACACAATTTATGTGCCAATGCATTTTTTGTGGAGTGAACCATTTCGAAGATATTCCTTGTTATTTGTGTGAGCTTTGCAATAATTAAACTTTTCTCAAATGGAAGGTCCTAATTCACTTTTTATATACTGGCTGTGCAAAGAGAACGCAATTTCAAAGCCTTCATATAGCAACCAGCTTTAAAAGATTTGTCTATCACCCAAAGCCTAATGTAGGCCATGATAAGGCATTTGATTTTCTCAGTACTGCTAAATGGAATTAGTAATTATACACATTACTTGGTGATATATATATTGTTCGTTTAAGTTAAGAAGATACATACTACTTTGTGGAAATATTAGTAAAAAGACTTTTATGTCCAGGAATAATTAAATATGATTTATTGAAGCGTATACATTGTGATGGTTTCAAAATGGCAATATTTACGTTCACAATATATTTTCTAACCTTATTTTTATGAAATAATAGACGTAATTGACATTTTCAGGCAACAAAATAGGGGACTAATTATTGACCCTACAATCCGATTTGAAAAAAATTAGACCAAATTAAGGAAATTGATAAGGGGAAAGCACTATATTTTGAGTCTTGCATTTCTTATTTGAGAGAAAAATACACAATTTCAATTTGGTCTACCTTATGGTGCTCCTGGAGTAATCAATAAATTTACTGTTAATTTGTTTCGACGTTTTGAATTACAATTAAGTGTTTTAGAAGATATTGGTTTACAAATTATTGGTGATTCTTTGAACATTTTACAGAATAATCTGTATACTACGCTAAATTAAATAAATAAATAATTCTAAGATGTTTGCCTGATCTATTTCCAATTTTATGATTTTCTGCATTATTATGCTTTATCAAATATTTTTACATTACACAATGTTTTATCCTTTATCATTCATATTTAAAATTGTCTTCTTTCTGACATCTATTAGCAGGCGCGTCTTCATGACAACCCTAAAATGGGACAGCTGTCCAAGTAGTGGATTTTCTCCCATATTCCCCTTGCACCTACAAGAATTCCAGCAAAAATTTCTGCAAATGTTTATTTCGACTGACACGAAGAAGATAGAGGAATAAGTGTTCGTAGGAATAGTTAGTATAAATGTAGAGAAAGTTATGTGAGTGTGACACGAGATTTTCTTTCAGATATATTTTTTAAAATTTAAACTCTATGCCTACAGCGATAGAAAATCTGATGTGTTGCACTCGTATGTCCTTATCTATTCATATCTACGATAGTCTGTTCTGTATGTTATCGTCTGTCACACACACAAAGAGGCAGTTTGCTACAACGTCGGTTTCATTATGAGTAACAAATACAAATGCGAAAAGTGATTCAAGATAGAGTCTATTTGTGTGTACGCCAAACGAGATAACTTATAGAAAAGAAAATATCAATAAGTTCAGATGCATGTTGGAAATGTCGACTTGTGTAAACCGCGCTGCAACACGACGAGGGACTTGCGCTCAGTAATTTTTTTCCATGGCTGTAAATAACTATTCTTGCAAATGGTTATTCTTCTATTTCATGTTAATATAGATAAACATTTTCAATTGTCTTAATATATTTTCTCTGTAGGTACAATGGGAATACAATTAGGTTAAGAATGTCGAACCTTTTAAGAGCCGGCCGCTATGTGATTGCTTTGAAATTAGGTTCTGTTGTTGTAACAATAAAAAAAAATAGAAAAGTATAATTATTTTAAAATGCAAAACAATAACAAGAAACATCTCGGGAATGGTTAGATCTAAAAATTATTTTCTTTAACGAGATGTAAATTTTTGTGTACTAAGATTTCTGTCTATCTCTTATGGTTTACAATTTATGTAAAATCATCCAGAATGAAGAGAACTACAGAGGTTATTACCAGAAAATTCATACATCTCATTTGTCATTTAAATAACTTTAACATATGGCATTTTAATCAAAATTTTAAGAGGCTTTTTTGAGACCATCGAAATTTTTGAAAAATTTTCCAGGTAAACTTTTGGCTAATAAAATGTTCTTCAAAATCTTCACATGACTACTGTCTCCACCTATCACCACTGTAGCTGGAACAAAAGTAGTTTATTGATTAATGTGATTTAAGTAGAACAACTTGAAGAATGGGTAGAGAAAACCAAGTGAATGTAACACGTCAAGGGTTTTTTATTTCTCGAGGACAGAGCGTGATGTTTATATACAGCAACCCCTTTAAAACTCTTATTTCTTTGGCTTACTGTACCCTTCTTATACCCCAACAAAATGTGTGATGAAAGTTCCTCTCTACTAACAAGTACCAAGAGAAAGTCAAATGAATGCAACAGATGAGATTTTTACTTTTTCTAGCATCTACTTACAGTAAAAAGAGAAAGTATTATATTCCAATTCGATATACAAATTTCAATAAAAATGTACGTTGGGGAGACGGGGTGGAATTTCAAGGTCAGCATACAGCGACCCGCTTTTAAACATGTGACTCGATTCGGTTTATCCAGCGATGTCCAACCTGCTCTCTTTGGAGACGCTTACGTAATTACCTCCTATTCCCCTCTTCCTCTTTTAGTCGGAGGGTGAATCATCTCACAACCAGACAGTCAGTATCCAGTGACGGACAAAAGCAGACGACTCCACGGCAGTTTCTAAGTCATAACTTGAATTTTCTGGGAATGTCCTCAGAAAACCTCTTCATTGTGGATGATTTTTGTATAAATGGTAAACAGTAAGAGACAGACAAAAGCTTGCTATATAAAAAATATGGATCTCGTTAAAACACACAATTTAGCCCAAATACTTCTTTATTCTTTTGAGTGAACCATTTTCGAGATATTCTTTATTATTTGTTTGAATTTGGCAACAGTTACACTTTTCTCATTTCACTATTGCATAAAGCCTACTTTACTGCGCTTGCACCTACAAGAAATTTAGCAATAAAATGCTTTTGTCAATTAAAATGTAGTAGATAGACAAATAAGCATTTGAAAGAAGGGCGTCTATAAAAATGAGTATAATTCTACAAATTGTAAGTCTGCACCGCAATATGTTACGCGACGATCTCTTGGTGTATCACTTCGACTTTGTCCCCAAATATTGATCAACTTCGTAAAGGAAAGGAGTGCCAAAAACCGCACTAATGAACAGATGTTTAGCACATAGGACTTGATCGTAAATAAAAGGTAACGTACATATAAGCAAAACGCTACTGCAACACAATTGGGTGTGGCTTAGTCTGTATAAAGTGGAGGGAGGTATACCCAACCTCCCCTCTTTCGCAAACATTGAATATCGCTGAGTTCACCCTATTCCCCATGTAAAAATGGTTTGTATAGGTTGTATCTAAAACACACAATGATACTGGGTAAAGAGATTCATATAATGTAACATATCCGATCTTCTTTTAAGTGAAATAATCAAAGCAAATATGTAGTAGCTAATTTTTTACATAAGATACGTTAAACAACGACCTCTGTCTGTTAAATTTTCTCCGGTAGCACTATAATATTTCGTTAGGGATGTGGACATACGATATAACGGGGGAGGGTTTGTGGCAACGAAAATAGCCGCAAGGGTTGTATCCGGGCTCGTTATCTTTCCTTCGTTATGCAGCTGTACCTCGTTTATTTATTCCTACACATCCTCAATGAAGCAGCACATTCGATCCTCTCTTGACCTATCAGTTATGGTAGACGTTTTCTAACGGAAACAGAAATGAACGCACTCTCTTTACACAACGTTAGCCTTTATTTTTACTTCCTCTACTGCTTACTTAACCAAACTACAGAATGTGTTGCATTCCAAATAAAAATTCTATATAAACATTGCACTGGAAACGATGCACACTGAATTAAAATACCTGAAAACTCTCTCACACAGAACCTTCTCTATCCATTAGTACAACTTGATATAATCCTTTTCACTTTAAGTTACTATAATCATTAATCATACAGTAACCATTATGGACTTCATTATAGGCACAATAATAGTAATAATAATAATAATAATAATAATAATAATAATAATAATAATAATAATAATAATAATAATAATAATAATAATAATAATAATAATAATAATAATAATAATAATAGTAATAATAATAGTAATAATAATAGTAATAATAATAGTAATAATAATAGTAATAGTAATAATAATAATAATAATAATAATAGTAATAATAATAGTAATAATAATAGTAATGATAGTAATGATAGTAATAATAGTAATAACAATAATACTAATAATATTAATAATAATATTAATAATATTAATATTAATATTAATAATAATATTAATATTATTAATAATAATAATAATATTAATATTAATAATAATAATAATAATAATAATAATATTATTATTATTATTATTAATATTAATAATAATAATAATATTAATATTAATAATAATAATACTAATAATATTAATAATATTAATAATAGTAATAATAGTAATAATAATAGTAATAGTAATAGTAATAATAATAATAGTAATAATAATAATAATAATAATAATAGTAATAATAATAGTAATAATAATAGTAATGATAGCAATGATAGTAATGATAGTAATAATAGTAATAACAA